>JAKJJM010013113.1:0-22522 GCA_021901965.1 Pipa carvalhoi
GCTGCGGCCTTTTAACCCCATGTTTTGTGTCCTGTTGTTCTTGGGTAATTTGGAGGGGTGGCAAAAAGGTTAAAATAGGTTTCATTAATTGGTGGTTTTAATCCGGGAGCAATGTTGACGCTGCACCAGTCAATAGGATTGTTCTGCATAATCCAATGTGTAAAGTCATAAGAATAGTAGACTAGACTATGGCACTATATACAAGTGGTATACCTGCCACTCTTATTTCAAGTTTTATAAAGTAGCAACTACTCATGGTTAAAACACTGAACAATATTAATGTGGCTTTTTTTTTCCAAAGAATATCATTTTGACTAACATATAATAGAAAAGCACTGAAGAATATAAACCCAATTATTTTACAGAATATTTGCTTATAGCTAAACAAATCGAACTAAATTGCTTTTCTTATTAAACTAAATTAAATAGAATACGTGAAGTGTGTTTTTCTTCCAGTTTCGCATAGTTTTTCTCTGTTTTCATTTTCATATTCCTTTGATAATAAGAATGTGAGTCATTATCCAATTATTGCAATAGAAAATAATTACAATTAAAATATAAAGTTTTTGACTACTGCTAAGATATCTAAGCATGCTGTTCAAGCTTGGGATGGTGCTCAAATTGTTGTTGCACTTCAAGCCAAACTTCGTTTGGTTACCATGGGTTATGAGACCTCTGTAAATGATTAGTGCCCCTGTTGATGAACTTCCCTGATTGTGACTGATTTTAAATATATTTTTAAAGCTTACGTAAAGCTGTACAATGAGAAATTTAGTTCTACTATTATGTTTATAGAATCAAGTCATTGTTGCTATTTATTTTGGATGATTTATAGTGAATGAAAAAAAATTGTATGATATCTTAACATTGAGTTTTATTAGAAAAAGAAAAACCGTTTTAGTGCCTTGTAAATATATTCAGCCCCGAAAATATGAACATGTCTGGATTACAAATTACAGATCATTCCAGCCAGTAATTTTATTGTAAACTGGCATTCCTCTAAAGTAAATTCCCAAACACACAAGTTCTCTACCACAATATGTGAGCAGATTTTTTTTTACTTTAAAAATGAAAAATGCTGCTTACATAAACAAACCTAACACTGTCTCTTCCTCAGCAACAGGGGTAGCAGATTATAATAATGATAATATTGCTATTGATTATGTACTGATTAATACAGAAAAAGGTAGTTATGATGACATTGTATTTAAATAGATCCATCACATCATTTCACTTCAATACATTTGTTTCTGTCAAATTCACTAGATTACACAACCCCTACTATTTGCCTGACTACACTCACTATGTAACAATTCCTGAGAATTTGCTCTTTTGTGAACGAGTACATTGACATGAACTATCACAAATTTTGGTCATGCAAATTCACTTACTGATAACTAAGCATCTTTTAATAAACCTAGAGACTCCCTCTAGGGAGGGAAAGGTTACTTTTTTAGTTTGTTTATGCTGTTCCAGATATAGATGTAGATATATGTATCTTATCAACTACTTTGAAAATATAAACCTACATTGAAAAGGTCTGGAAGACCGCATCTATCCAAGTTAAAAATTTGAGTTTAATTTAAAGATAACTGTGAATCGAGGTCAAGGAAGAATATTTGCAGCAGCTGATAGCATAGCCAAAAGCAGTTTATCTTCAACACCGGGATTTTCATCTTAGCATGTGAATTATAATAATTTAACTTCTTTTAGACAAAATATAAACCTAAATTGATAACTAACATTCTTAATTACAAATAAAATGAAAGATGAAATAAAATGAACATGTAGTAAATAACTGTATGTGGCACAGTCATTTCCCCATGGTTAAAATATTTCAAGATATTTAGAATTGGATACTTTTAATTTGTCATGTGCATTACAAGACTATTTTATAATTTTTATTATAAATAATTTGTTTTAAGGAAGCTCTATTAAAAGCCTGGATTCAGATTATTTTAGATTATAAAATCGTAAATTCGAAGCTTTAAATGGTGTGTTCAGTTTTAGGAGACAAGACTGAGTTTATATCAAAGTATTATTAGACAATGGTAAATAAACTGTGTTTAATAATGCAGCATTTTTCAAACACTTCAGGAACAATGCCTGACATGCGTTTAAAGCATTAGCAATGTTTGCAATTTTTAACTTTAGTCATTTTTTATTAAAAGCAGTTTACATTTGATCTTGTATTGTTGCTTTTCATCCTTGCAGATATTTTAAGCACCCTGTATTTGTCATTTCCCAGCAGTGAAATGTCTAAGGATCACATATAGAGTAAATAATTTATAATCTGTAACATGTTAACCTGTCATTTCCAGTTCTACTCCCAATAGACTTGAATACAGAAAACTTGCCTGTGTTCTCACAAAACTCCTTAACAATAGCAACTACTGCTGACCTCTTCTGATGTCATGTACATCCATAGAGCGTGACTATATTTAGAATAACTAATTGGAGTTTCTTTCATATAACAAAACACTGACATTTTATAAAGTTAACAGGATTTTGTATATGAATTTATTTTAGATAAAATCATTACAGTAGACGCTGTCGCACTCTAATTCCCTGCAGATATTTAGATTTTTGTTGATTTGAAAAATCTTGTAAAACAGATTTTCAATTGTATCCTCTATTGCTTTGTAAATGTGCAGTATAGGACCAGAACGAATGTTTACATACAGTATATGCGGTCTTTAGTTTTGTAAGGGATCAGTTCGCAAGGAAGATGTAATTTAGCTTGAGCAGGTTCAAACGCAGGCAAGTAAAGAAATAAAAGGAATGGGCAAACTGCAGTACCAAGAATCAAGACTGGGGTAGTCTAGAAAAAAATGGCTATCAAAGAACTGTTAGTATAAAAAAGTGGGCATCCTCTGAGTCTAGAGGAAAGAAAGTGCACTGTAGAAGGTAGTTCTTTACTGTAAGAGCAGTATGGCTGTGGAACTCTCTGCCTGAGGAAGTTGTCATAGTTGATTCTATGAAAGAGTTCAGAAGAGATCTGGATCCATTCCTTGTGTCAGGAAACCCTCTCATTGGTCAAGCTGTGTCCCTGGCCCGAGTTGCACTCCAGGCTACTCTCTATACAAGATTTTTCTCTGTGAGTCTGTGTTTTCTGGGTGAGCTGTTCAGCACATTGGTGTTGATCTTGGCTGCACAGGTGCTTCCTGTTTTTCATTAGCCAGACCTATAAATATGAGGTCATTTCCTATAGTCTTTGCCCAAGCTGGTCTTCCTGTTTGTGAAGTGCTGCTGAAGCTCTTGTTTGTTGTCTCCTGTGTTACTGACCTTGGCTTGTTTATGGGCTTCATTGTTTATCTGGAATCCCTGAGTTTGGCTACATCTGACTACGATTATCTGCATTCCTGGTTTTCCTGATCCGGCTCTCTTGACTATGTCCTTGCTATATTCCCTGGTACCTTGACTTAGTTCTTGCTCACTCCTGCTGCAATGCTCCGGTGCCTTAGTGTCTCTGTAGCAGAAAGTTCGAGGCCCCAAAAGAGTGTCCATGAACACTAGAGTGTTGGGGTTTCTGTCCCAGCTAGTAGTGCTGCTGGTTCCACCTTGGGTCCAGTTTGGGTAGTAGTACCTTGACACCTTGAGTGTAGGAATATTACAAGTTATGGGTATTAGATTAGAGGGCTGGGTTCTTGATCCAAGGAGTTATTCTGATTGCCATATTTGGAGTCAGGAAGGAAATGGCAGGCAATAATGTGAAGGTACAGTGTTTTTTTTTTACAAGGGAACATTCCAGTGAAGACACAGTACATCACATGGAGAAACAAACCACCACAACTATTCTGTGAGCCACAGCATACTAACAAAGTACTGAAAATAGAAAAACACTCTGTTCTTGTATATAAGAAATAGACTCAAAACTTTTACCAAGAATAATGTTTGAGAATGATTTATGGAATGAAACATGACATCTACTTAAATCATTCTTGCCAATTATTTATTTACACTTTGCACTGCAAAGGGCATATATAGACCACATAATAGAGTGAAGGACTACTATATATAACAGCATAACAGTTAGTCATTGGATATCCATTTGTATTAATATACAAAACAATCTAATCTATATTATTAAATGGTTATACACTTTTGCTCATTACGTTGTATATTAAATATGGTGTGGGTAGTGTATTAACAAATTTAAAGAGTGACCAGATCTAGTATCACATAGCACCACTGAGATGTTTCTTTCATTATTCTAGTTTTCCTAGAGAACTGAATGATACTTAAATTGTTATGGGTTAGTAGACCTCAGAAGACAATACCCTGGTTGGTACCTTCACTTACTGAATTCTGAAACCAACTCATTAAGCATTTAAAATGATGTTCCTTAGCAATGTCACGTCACCATAAAACACCACAATTAAAAAACAGAATTCACAAATTTACTAGAGCCTTTCACTCCTTACATAACAGGAAGTACAGAACATTTTAGCACGTTTCTGTCCTTCTTTTTTCCTTTGGGTTTGCAGAGTTTGAATTTTTTTCAGGAATGTGATAACTCACATCTAGCTATCTGCAAATGTAGCCATCTTTCATTAAAATCATCATTGTAAGATAACTGTTTACAATTGAGATGTTCTAAATGTTCTCTCACAGCTGTCTCTAATTTAAAATTGAGAAACAGGTTTATGCAAATGTAATTGTTGAAATTATATTTTAAGCAAAAAAAAAAAGTTCTAATGTGGTTCTTTTAAAAAGACATTATTTCAACTTTCAGTGATAGAAAGTAGATGTAATTTAAATTGAAACTTTTTAATGTTAATTTGTATAGACACAGACTGTAAGAATTCATAAAGAAATAATGGTAATATTTTTATTCATTCCAAAAAGTAATTAAAAAGTTAGATATTAGGTTGTGTTATTCTTAAGTATTCATTCAGTTTTCCTCACCCACCCTCCCACCAGTCCGTCAAATCTTTTCTGGGTTGGGAAACTGGTCCCCGATCCAGAAAAGGTTGGGGACCGCTGAGTTAAATGAAACCTGTTGACTTCTCCAGTAAAAATCAAACACTTGGCATATGTTTTTTGGAATAAAATAAGCTTAGACGTATTCAGTCTTTCATCTATAATATGTATTCTTTTCTAAGTTTCAATAAAAAATAGGCACCTTATTTTTTTTTCTTGTAGTTGCAATCACCTTTTAAGTGAACAGACTCTAACCTAGTTCTGTAATTTTCTGTAAAACTTTAGATAACACATGTTCATGAGGTGCCCCAGGAACCATATCTTTATGGCAAGTAACAAAGATGCCAATCCAAATAACAATTTTTTTCTGGTGTTATTGGTCCTTTAAATCTAAACAAGTACTTATTTTAATTATTTGTATGCTAACATCCTCCATTTTACATTTATGTACTGTACTGCTTAAAATAATCAGTATCCCTGCATATATAACTGAATGGACATGAACAGATAGACCTTGAAGGGACCAAGTCCTGGGACTTAGAGCTGTGCAATGGAATTCTTTCTAATAGAAACTTCATTAGAAATGTGTAATTTTATTGTCAATCATTTTGCACTAATATTCTGAGTTTATAGCTGTTAAAGTAAACATCAGTGTTGATACATGTAGGATTAGGGGGTTGTTTATCAAAGTAAGAATTCAACTGTCAAAGTGAATTCTCATCGCTTCGGGTTGCTATACTCTGATTCTCTACTTCTTATACACTAAACAGCCAATTCCCATAGCAAAGTTGCGACTGCGTCAGTAGGCATCTATTGCGTATTGTACGACTGTCGTTAGCTGGTGAATTTGCCACATCTCAGAGTTTGCTGAATACTCAAATATGGGGAAGTGGTGAATTCACACCTTTACATAACAATTCGGACTTTGATAAATAACCCCCTTAGTGTTCCTTTAAAATGATGCTTGCTTGGCTACAAAAATAATAACCCCCAACTAGTGTTTATTTAAGGATCATATTATTGTGACAATGAATCATTTATCAGCTTCTGCATGCATTATTAATACATTTACTTATCTCAGGTAAACCTCATTCCTTTCCATATAAGCAGGACTCTCCTCATCTCTTACCGGTTTTAATGCCATAAAAAAGTCTGGACTTTTGGGGGGTTATGTTGTTTAAATTATTGGAATTAGGGTGTATTGTTATTTTACTTCTTGATACAAAATAATTTTTAAGTGTTTATAAAGCACATTGCAAATATAGGCACCTAAATGAAATTTATGTTATATAAATACTGAAATGTATGACTCTTTCAATTAACTCTATACAGACTTGATGGTGTAGATGAATACAATCATGCAGCATTTATTTAGGTTTGAAACTAGTTAGGTGATGCATGTTAGCATTTTGAGATATTTGGACTAGCTCATGAACATAGTCTAAAAACCTGAGCCTCTTTGTTAAGTGCCAAGTTACAAAGATCAGCATGCAATAATGAATCCAAATGACCATCAACAAAATAATTAACGACCACGTATCCAGGTCAAGGGCCAACTAACCAGCAATTGTTAAATGACCAGCAGTAAACTACTGTATTTTTCGCTCCATAAGACGCACTTTTTCCCCCCAAAAGTTGGGGGAAAATGTCCATGCGTCTTATGGAGTGAAGATTACTCACCTTACCCCAGTGTTCCCATGATGCTGCTCTGCTCAACGCGTCTCTTCACAATGAGGTAAGTTCAGCATGACGTCACTTCTAGGCGCCTTCGGGTCTTGTCGGCTCTATTCGCCGACAAGAGCCAAGGAGTAGAAGAGAGCTGTCACGCTGAACTTAGATTATTGTGGAGAGACGCACTGAGCTAAGGGTAAGGACAGGAGGCAGGGGAGTGCAAGGACAGGAGGCAGTGGGGGTAAGGACAGGAGGCAGGGAAGAGTAGGCAGGTGGCTTGCTGGGCAGGTGGTTAGGTGGCTGGCTGGGCAGGTGGCTGGCTGGCTAGGTGACTGGCTGGGCAGGTGGCTAGGTGGCTGGCTGGGCAGGTGACTAGATGGCTGGCTCGATTGGGCAGGTGGCTGGCTGGGCAGGTAGCTAGGTGGCTGGCTGGGCAGGTTGCTGGCTGGGCAGGTGTCTAGGTGGCTGGCTGGCTGGGTAGGTGGCTGGCTGGGCAGGCAGGCAGATGGCTGGATGGGCGGGTGGGCAGGCAGGCAGGGGAGGGAGGGCAGGCAGGGGAGTGATGGCAGGAGGGCAGACAGGCAAGGGAGGGAGGGCAGGCAGGGGAGTGAGGGCAGGCAGGCGAGCATTGGTAGGAGGGCAGGCAGGGGAGCAGCAAGGGGAGGATAGGCTGGGGAGGGGTGATACATTTTAGCACACAATTTGGTTCAGAATTTTTTTCCCTTATTTTCCTACTTAAAATCCTAGGTGCGTCTTATGGTCAGGTGCGTCTTATGGAGTGAAAAAAATGGTAGTTCTTTAAAAAATGTTCAGTTGAAAAGTCAAGTACCACCTTGTAAGGAGCAACTGAAATGACAAAGGGTCTAGGGTCCCTCAGACCCTACCCAGAATGAAAAAATCTTGAAAAGTGTCGATACATGGTGAAACAAATAAAAAAAAGGTGGAACCTATCTTCATAAATATCCCCCTTGTGTTTTTTATCAAATTTATTAAATACAATGCTGTTGTGATTAAGGGCAAAATAAAATAATAATTTGAATGGATGTTCCTTTGTATTTTATTCTTTAAAAGACATTAGTATTTTCTTTATAAACCTAATGCCTGTACAAAACTTTCCAGTCATATGCTTGTAAGCAAATATTTGTGATTAATAAATTGTACCTACCACATTATTCAATGTTTTCACATAGGATTTTAATACTATGCTACTCTCTGTGAAACACCCTATTCTTTGTAATCATGTATTAATTAGGGGGAAGGGAGGTTTACTGTTTTTTGTGTATTTAAGAAGTGTTTCAGTGGTGAATACAATTAGAGGTACGAAGGTATCTCTGCAAATCTTCCCTCCTTGTTAAATGATTGTTTTCGTTCTCGATCTATGGTATACTTGTACAACCTGTTTCAGTTTTTGATTTCTTGATAATCAAGTTAATACTGAATTGTTAGATAGTAAGGTTTTAAAGGTAGTTTGTATAGTGTGTGTGTGTGTGTGTGTGAAGAGCTAATATTATTATGCACAAGATGCCATTGGTTTTTTTAATGGCATCCTCTTTTTTTAGACAGTGCCACATGATGGCAGTGTGTCCATTTTAAATATATTTGTGAGTAATACAAAGATTTTTTATACATAAAAACCAATGATAAGTAGAAATGTGATTTTTCTTCCAAAAAATATATCATATATTTTCGAAAGTAGAGTAAATTTCTGATGCATACACAAACACCTTAATAGCTTTGGAATTTATATAAAACCAATTTGCAGCACAGAACCTTATAAATAACCCTATATATCTGCTAAAATCCTTGTTTGTGCATTGTTATTAAAATACCACCAATTTCCTTTGTTTATTAGAAATGTCAATTTTTTTAATTAACTTCATCTAAGCAAAAGTTTTTTGGGAGGAGATTATAAACAAAATCTCTGTTTTATTAAATTTAAAATATCATTTGAAACAAGATCACCGACGGCTAAAATTGTTCGACTTTTATTTATCAGTATACTTAATTAGTTTACAACCACAAGTGGCCATCTTTAAACCAATACATACCTAAAATTATGTTATTATGGGAAGTGAATAACAAATACCTTATGTACATGAAGGGTATTTCATGTCAGGTACAGGCCACTTGACCTATTTCTTCTCATACCATCTATTATGGCAACATGACCCTTTTTTTAAAAAAAATCAGTATTTGTATATAATATATTTTTTTATAGTTGATTTATAAAATTTGTGTAGAAGGTAAGCAAAATATAAAGCCTAGCTATCCTAATACTTCCATACTAAGACCTCCACCTAGTGCAGCCCTATAAACCTATTAATTTGGCACATATATACAGACTTATACTTGATTTAATCCAGTTTAGGACCCTACTTTGATTATATATTTAAAGTGGGAAGTCCTTTATATTCCAAACTTACACAAGGGTGGTGGAGAGACTGTTTTCTAAAGCTGGATCAACTTTTAGGTCAGTGTCACACTGGCTGTTCAGTCCAGAGGCTTTGACTATTTATAGAATTGTGGTTTGCAATATCTATTTAGTGAATAAATGCCAGTAATGAAATATTCCAGTTATTGGATGACTGTGCCCCTAAAATTGGTCCCAGGGTTTGGCTAGTGTATTGCATCATTTGGGGATTATAAAATGATGTTAAATTTCCCCACATGTCGGCAACTTGCACAATTATTGTTGGCTGAATGAACTGGGAGTGAGAGACAGTCTCAGGGCCACATTCCGGTAATTCCGAAATACGCCCGATCGAACTATTTTAGCGAAGTGAATGAGGCACGCTGCTGAAATTGTCACGGACGTGCTTCAATACGTGCTTAAAGAACAGGCGAGCAGAGTTTTGTCTGCCTGCTCTTCAAGCATATAGAGGCGCATCCATGACAATTTCAGCAGTGTGCCTCATACACTTTGCTAAAATCAATTTGATCAGGCACATTTGGATTTACCGGAATGTGGCCCTTATTTACTAAGCTAAACTTGTCTTCTTACGTTATTGTAGCTGACATTAGTTCTTTATATATAGAGGATGAGACTATACTCTTTATTCAGTTAAATGTGAGGTGCAAAAGAGAAATATAGGAAAAAAGCACATTCACAATTCATATGTTTTAAAAATGTTAATACAAAAGTTTTTTTAAGTAATATTTGTAAAGGTCCTAGAGTAAAATAAAGATATGTTCAATATGTGCTATTTCCAGGCCAATTTTATGGAACTGACTATATTAACACATTTTACCAAATGTAAGATTTCATTTAGGCTTTATCCCTTCCATTCAAGTCCTTTGACTCTCAGGTTGATCTACTAAGTTAAGTTAATGAATTTTCCAGCACTGTTATAAATGTGCCTCAGGTTTTCAGCAGAATATTTCATATTGAGCACTGCGGCAGTGTATGGCATCAGAACAAAGAGAAAGTATCTGAAGTCACAAGCAAAGAAGGGCTTTTCCAGCATCAAATACTGCATAGACTAAAAGATTCTGAGAGGACTCTGCATGGCATCTGTTGCATCCAAAGCCAGACCAAAATGAGCACACTATCAGAATACCATAAGGATTTGTTCACTGAGAAACAGAAAATCAACTTTGTCACAGACACAAAATGTGCTGTATAAAAAAATAAAAGACACCGGTCAGCAAAAGTGCTCTTGAAAGAAGCATAGTTAATAGTGGTCTCACAGGACAAATAAACCACTTGTCATGAAGGTAAACAAGGCCAGATGCTTGCCATGTATTTCAAACTGGATCATGGAGAGATATTTCTATTCATTGAATAATCTAATCTTGAGATGTATGCCGTTGACTGAATGGTATATAAAAGGGAAATGAATACCATAGTGCATAAAAACATTGGTGAAACTTACAACTGATTTTTTAGGGGGGGGGTTGCAGTTTTTGAGTAATTTAACTTTGTTTTGATTTATCTTTTTGTTTATCAGTTGATCTGAGATTTGATGGTTTTATTTAGATTTTTTTTTATCTCTTCTGCTCTATGCTTAACTGAGCAGCTGATTAATAGATTAATAGAGCTTACCATACAGCAATTAATTTAAAAGGTAAAAAGGAACAAAATGTAAACAAAAAGTTAAATATTTCAGAAACTGCAAAAAATAAAAAAAAAGAAGACCAACTGCAAACTGCTACAACAAATTGGAACAACCATCATACATACATGTAACATTATTTACATAAAACTCTTTCCAGGTACTTTACCCCTAGATTTTCATTTTTATATACAAATATACCTATTTCAATCCACCCATGCATTAAGTATCATATTTATCCTCCTGTATTACTGGCCCATCTTCTCTCCCTAAAGCTCTTCTATACCTTCTGTGCCACAAATGATACCTTAATGTAGGTATTATTAGGTGTACTGTGTTTTTATCCATTTTTTAAATGTTTCTATTGTCCTTTTAAATTACTTAAAAATGTTAACTCTACATTCTTGCTATTTTCCCCGTTATTTCCTCTGTTGCATAACACTTAATGCAAATTAACACTTAATGCAATTCCAAATTGAGCTGCAAAAGAGGAAGTAGTAGAGAGAGAGAGAGAAGAAACTTCTGTAAAAAATGGCGGTAAATTAAAAATCTAGATATTAGTAAATAAGATATACAGCAACAAACATTTATTTAGCAGTGACAAATAACTGTTGATGACTAAATTTTTCCTTTAAATTCCATTTAACATACATTTTTATGTGAAGCCCAAGTCTGCTTATTGTGATATTTCAATTGTAATCATTTGTTATTAAACCATTTGAAGTTTTCAAGATTCTTCCTTTAGCGCTGCTTGTGAAATACTGGTGCTCAACATTCTCAAATCATGAGGGGATAATGTGAATCATGGGCCATGTCAGCTTGAGTGAACAATGTAATTAAAAAAAGCAAAACAGGGCCTACCAAATATTACGAAATTGTGAAATTCATGTATTTCAAAGATTCTGCTTTTTTGTCATGATGATGAATTTAATAAAAAGTACATTTTTTAAAAAATACAATATTACCCTCCTGAGAACAGTTCTCTATGAATAACCTGATAATTTCATTTTGAAAAATACAAACCAGGGAAACTGGAGCTGTGGCAGCGCAAAAAAAGGGGAATACAACAAAAAAAGGGGGGAAACCCCTAGTGCATCACTTCAAAACAATAAAATGGTAATTAGAATATGTGCAAATGGTGTTTGAATATCAAAAGGAAAAACACACATAAGGTGATATGTGATTATTGTAGTGCCGTAACTATGGTGAATATAAACTTCCAAATAGTGACGTGCCAATGAAGAAAATACTCTCCAAAAATCTGAGAAATTTGAAAATGGTATCCTCAACCAAACAAAATCGTGATTTGGCACCCTGTAGGTGGGGAGCAAAATGAACCACCTCAGGGGAGAGAACTCATCAGATGTCAAGGTGACAGAAGTTCAAATAAAGTGTAATGCACGCTGTTCACAGAATCTCACTGGAATTCCATAAGACACTAGGGCTCAGATAAAGAAAGCATGCTCATAGTGCAGTATATTGAAAAAGAATGGATTTTAATAGTAGTAGGATACTCACAAACAAAAGCAGCAATAAAGCATTGAAAGTGATAAGCCTTTCTCAAGTCCTGAAAGGATCCTCAACAGCTTCCTCAGGAGGGTGTTGCCAGTCAGACAGCATTGAGTTGAATTGAGCTGACTGGCAACACCCTCCTGAGGAAGCTGTTGTTTAAACGGCGAAACGCTTTGAGGACTTTTCAGGACTTGAGGATCCTTTCAGGGATCAGGGACTTTTTTCATTTGCTCAGTGACTTTTGGGCGCTGCGTGTTGTGTACCTTGTTTTTGGTAGCAACTTATTGTTCATTTTGAAAAATAATTATTTCAGTATGATGTTTTCATTCATTATAAGTCATCAAACTCTTTTAGAAATATGTGTTCCCATTTAATGAGATTTATGCGGTACAAACTGAAAACCAATTGTAGTCATTGTGAATGTCAGGGAAACCATCCAAATACTGCTGGCTAATAGAAATAAACAATGTTACATTGCTATGTAGCAACTGGTTTTTGTTGTATAATGCCATTCTGAAGAGGGCCAGTGAAACAGAAAGTACAATTAAATTATAACAAAATATTTTCATTAAAAAGAGAACATAGTTTACAGGTGAAGTATACAGTACTATAAAATCAAGTAGGCACTCAAATAAAAATGCTAATTTAATGGTAGAAACCAGCTCTATTTCACCATAGAAGTCTTCATTAGCTTTACATAATCAGTGCATGTTCCATGGCCCCCTGTGATTTCAAAATTTATATTTCATGCAAGCACATACTTTTTAAACACAGATTGCCCCCCCCCCCACACACAAGGTTGAATTTTCATTGGGAAATGACTCCTGACAAGATCATTGGTATTATAGGACCAGTTAACACCAGAAACATCAAATTCAAATTTCCCATTTGGAATGGCATGGCACTTATTCAAATACAGCACTTGTACAATTGTTATCTTTAAAGTTAAATTCATGAATTTAAATGCTTCCTGTCTGTTTTTATCTTTACTAATAGTAGCCATGTTTTCAAACATACTTTACCCATTCCCATTGTTTTCAATAGTGCTTTAGATAATACATAATAAGAAAGAAATACAGGATCTTGATATTAAAGGAAACCCGTGTATGGTGGGACTAGCTAATATGGCCTGGTTAAATCAGTTACTATTTCAGTATATTTATATAGTCTTTGGTGTGCTCCTACAGTTTTGTAGCTAACTCGTTTAATATCATATGAATGCTCAGCATGTCCATCAAAGTACGTCTCAATTGCTGTAAGTCACTTTTTGTCCTTTCAAGTTAAATGCTGTATACCATATGAGATTTATCTGTAGACAGAAGAGGACTGTGCTTATATGCAGCTCAAAAGGAAGGGAAGAAATAACATATATTGCAAGAACAATTTATTTAACAGTGACATTCAGAAATAACACAAATGAGAAAAAGAAATGATGTTTTATTGCAATAATAAAACACCCCTAGACCAATGAACATTTAGTGTTCCTTTAAAGTAAAAAAGGCGAAGGAACCCCACCAATATATAATAATTATTTAACATAAATGCTTGAGTTCTATGGACATCATACCCCAAACCTTGTGCATATATATGGGAAGGTGGGCTGTTTCTATATTTATTATCAATAGAATGCATGTGGTTAATGGTTCTTTTACAATAAATTTAGACACAGTCACTACTGACTTTGATGAGTGGGAGCATTTAATCAACTGATGTGGATACACCCTCAAGCATAAAATAGAGTCATTGTTAAAATGTATGGATTCCATCAGCGTAGGAAGGTGAACTAAGCTCTCTAATTGCAGAGTCAAAAGTCTGTCACTAGTAACCAAATAAACCATTCAGCCCAATATTTCAAAATAAAGAAATAAGCTGAACACATCAGAGTGGCATTTACATGGGACTTAATTTGCAATGGATCTTTATATGACAGTTACTATCATAATTATTCATTTTAATATACTTGTCAGATAGCATTAATGTCTACAAGTATGTTAGCTCAGCTATAAAATGATTACATACACTGTATCTGTTCCGAGCAACTTTTGTTCCTTTCTGTGGCTTTTATGAAAATGAAGTTATTCCATAGTGAATAACAGACGCTGAGTGCTGGCATTCATAGACTTGCTTTGTGCCAGTCTGACATATTTTAGCTGCTTTGTATTGGTAGGAAGCAGGGCTATAAATGCCCAGTTGCTGTTATGGGCAAATGTAAACTGAAAAACTGGAGAATTCACATATGGCCTATAATTACTTTATTCTTGTTCCGTTACCACTTTTTGGAAATGGAATAAACAGAAATATTTAGCTATTCTGATCGCTACTCAGTGTCTACAGGGGTTATTTTTTATTTTTATAAAGACAATCTATGCAGAAATACAGTAAAGAAAATATGGCACAGATGTTGCTTTATCACATGAAAAGTTAAAACTGCAAAGCAGAGATGTCTAATCTTTCTTTTTAATATATGGGGAAATATCAAGAGAAACGGAATAAAAAGAGTCATAAGTGTGCAGCAAAAATTAGGAGGATTTAATGGCAACTGGGATGAACTGAGACGAAGGGTAAGGATGTGGCATTAGAATATTGTATTGTATTGTATATGGGTGTAAGGTAAAGCCAGACCCCACACATTATAAAGCTTTTCTATAGGAAAGTGAAATAGCCCTTTGAGTTTCAATTTGCTCCAAATTGTAGCAGATTCCTTCCTAACTTCCTAACTTTAAAAGGGAATGAGACAATTCTTTGGATCATTCCCCTTCTGTTTGACTTAAAAACAGTGTCCTTCAATTTTTGATTAGACTTATAATGCATCCAGACCCTTACTAAAAAAATCATCAGTTTCTCCCATGACAAGAACCATCCTTCTATATGTTTAATTCCAGAACTGGGAATTCATTAACATCATATATAATTTTTTTTTTAAATACATAAAATACACGTCTGCATTAAAAAATGTTTGTCATTATATAATGCTTCCCGAATGTATTTTTTCATAAATAAAAGCCCACAAATTTAATGAATTTGCAAGATAAAATTGTAATAATTATTTTAAAAAAGGGATAATTACTTCTGTTAATTCTATAAAAAAAAATGGCATATTGTTTTATACAATATGCCACTTTGCAGCTAAGGATGGGGATTCATCAAGAGCAGAAGTTGATATAAGCTGATACCTTACCCCCATTATAGGATATTTACACTTGTGTAGGTTTCCACAATACCGAAAAGAGTTGGTAAGGTGTTCCACATTGTAGAGCAATGTTTAAACTGTTATTAGCAGAAAATATTCTGAACAAAATCTATTAAAAAATTACATTATACAAGAACTTCCACTGTTTATTAAGATTACCAGAGACTATACTATCTTTATATTCCTATTATTTTGTACGTAGAGCTAGGCACATGTAGCATTACTGCTAGTTTTAAAGTAATTAAAGACTGGTAATGCTAATAATTCTATATACCAGCTGCTCTTTTTTGTGTTTAAATGCCCCTAGCTGTGTGTCATCAGCTCTGGAAAGGAGAAGGCAATGTCTTGACATGTGCACTAAAGATCTGCTTAAGGGGCACAGCAAGAGGGATGGGCTAAAAGCACAGAGGCAGAGAACTCCTACTGTTTGTATTTTATTAGACAGAAATAGGATTTTCAGATAAAAAATAAAGCACAGTAATGGGCAGACAGGGGTCTTTCAACACTGCCAAGGCAGCTTGCACATAGAATTAGAATCCTGACTTTTTGTTATTGTCCCTGTAATGTCAAGTAGCATAGACACTAAAACACTTATTTGGGTATTATTTTACATAATGACAACACCTTGGATAACTTTTTTTTTAATAAAATAAAAATAATGAATAAAATAAAGGAATAGCATATAAATGACATACAAAGGTGTACCCATTTAACATTACATATAGCCTTTCTACCATATTATGTAGCAGACAAACTGTAACAGGCTTCAAAACATTTTTTTCATTCTTGTATATCTTCAAAGCAAAAAGCATATACAGATATATATAGTAAGATTTCTGGCAAAACTTGGTCACCATTAGTTGCATTTAGTTCAGTTCCCTGCTCAAATCACCACCCTTCTCATTGGAAGCCTAGAAGCATCACTTCTATTTTTTTTTTTATGAAAAGGTGGAGGCACTACTTCTAAACACACATAAATGATCAACTATCAACATGTTCATTACCCCTGAAAGTGGAAATAATCTTCCTCTCAGGAAAGGAGCATGCAAAGTTATGTTAACTTAAGGACTGTCTCTTTAAAGGATTTTTATGGCATGATTTTTTTTTTACTCCGCACCCAAACAGAACAATTTGATAACTGTCTCTTTAACAATGTAATTTTCTTAACTGTCAGCAGAATAGGGATATCTGCTGATGTCAGAATATAGAGGTAAGGAAAGGCTTTGGCAAATGATTTGAGTCTATGTCCACCTCTGGTTATCTGGTACACCATGTCACTAGATTGTTATTGTATGGTTATGTGGTAGTCTTAGTTAACCTTGTTGTGTCCTACCTAATCCTAATAAATCTATTTAATTCAGATTAAGAACAAAGGTTACCAAAATGCAGATACTTAATATGCAAGGCACTTAAATTCAGCAGAAACATAAAATCTGTCAAAGTCAAAAGCTGATAAAATCCCATGTTGAGTGGAAATATTTTTTATAATTAATAGCTTAAGAGCTACCACAGAGGACAAAATCAATTAGAATTGATTACACTAAATTAAACTAAAGTTTGCAGTTCTGTCATTGCTTTTCTGATGACCTTTTCTTGAATCTCATTTGAACATGCTGATTTCTACTAACTGATGTTCTTATTAATTAAATTAAGAATTTGAATTACTAAATATTTTGCTTTAGATACATTAGATGTGACTTTCCACGGATGCACTTTAATTCAATCCCTGTTTTTTGGTTGATCATCAGTTTGCAAATAACACAATCCTACTATGAATAGGACCTAATAGAAATTCCACAATTCCAAAAGTTTGCTTCTATGACAACTGGCTATTAACAAAAAACCCTAGTTCCCCACATTTCACAATCAATTTGTTCACAAATTGCAATACCAAAGCAACACGCTAGGAAATCAACTCACTCACCTTTTTTTCCTGTTACCAACATTGGTCTTCACCCAGATTCCCATGAGATAATAACTCTATCAAGTTGGTATTGCAAGGCCACAGCACTAACCATATAATAGTTCTCACATAGGTTTCTTATAATAATTACTATCCCGGGCCACTCTGCTGCTGCATCAAGTAGGCTAGTGAAGGCAAGGAAACACACTCCATCTACCAGACAAAACCAGCTAAGAATAGGTAAACTAAATAAATCTCAAACTCTTAAAATAAAAACGATAGCAGAGACTCAGCAATGGTGCCTTCCCCATCGCAACTTCATACATATGTATTTGCAAGTGCCAAGTATTGCAACAATTTAAGAAAATAGTTATATATTTGTACAACAACTAATAAATTCATTAGATACACTAGCATTGTCTTCCCAAATATTCCTCCAGTTCTTTAAAGAATTAACTGTCAATGAATTATATATTATGATATGTTTTGGTAACAAATCGCAATGTACTGTACATGGCAAAGTATGTTGTAAAAAAGCAACAGAAAAATGTTAGAAAAGCATCAACATTTGTCAAAAACATAAAAATGTATCCTTACTTTATAAATACCATATGTCACATATTACCGTGCCTGCCAAATAACTTTATTAATAACTCTAAACAATCCTGTTTAGCCTACTAAAATACGTCATATTCAGAAAGCTAAGGTTTGCGTGAATTACTTTAATTGTCATAAGTTATTAAAAACTATTCCGTGAGTTTGATTGATCTGACAAGAACTACATTTTGCAAGAATACCTGATGAGAGATGCACCTGTCTGTCACCAGATTTTGCTTTAGAATAATGATAAATTAAAGTCTGTTCAAGACAACCCGACAGATTAAAAATACAGAAAAATTATAATTAACGTATGCTTTCTTTAAGATGCTGATTTTACTTTTCCTAACTGATGAGCATTTGCAGTTTCAATTAGATGTAAAAATATTTAGCACCAACAAAAGAATATTTGTATAGGAAGCACACTGTAGTTTCTCCAAATGTAACTTGAGCAAAGTTTAATTATAAAAGGAATAATAATCATATTTCAAAGTTACCTGTCATTTGTTTTAACTTGCTGAGATTAATGTTAAGATTGTTTGTATTATATACACATTTACTGTTTTTTAATGTGCTTATATAATCTGTTTTATCTTTTTAGGATAAACTGATATTTTCTACAATATTTAATGCCAAAAACACTGGCAAATAAAACCTAAATCCTATTATTCAAAGCATTTTTTCTGAAAACAGTAAAAAACATAATATATCTTTTTTAGAAGTTTACATTATCTACCAGTATTCCCTGAAGGCTTTACATACGGTACAGGGAACTACCACCAATAAAGTAGAGAACTTCTGCCAGTTTAGGAATAAATGTCTTTTAAATTTGTGATACTATGGACAGTGTCAAACGATGTGTAAATTTGTTGCAATATCAGAGTAGTTAAATAATAGAAAAGAGTGATCATCTTATTACTGAAGGAAAGCAGCTTATCTCACTTTATGGTCAACTTCAGTATAATTTACCCTTTCCTGCTGAATGCCAGTAAGTAAACAATCAAAATACATTCACTTATTAAGTATGTGCAAGCAAGTGTTCAAGAGAATTCACTTATACTGAACTGCAGTTTAAAATTGTACCTACATATAGTGCTGTTAAACTGCTATTGGTTGTGTGTAGGGGAAATTAAGGGGCTTATTCATGAAAGTGCAAATTCGACTGTCAAAGTGAATTTGTGTCACTTTTGGTCACTATGATCTGATAGCCAAGAATTCACTATTCCTTATTCACTAAGTGCCAGATTCCCATAGCATACAAACATACAGAGTCAGATCTGATTTCTTGCATAGTGAGGTGTAGCCAGTCAAATAGTGGTAGAATGTGTAGTTATGGGGAGTGATGGATATTCCACCATAAGAGCCTGAACAAAGTGAAGTGAAGTCATCCTCACCATGTCCCACTA
The DNA here is from genome assembly GCA_021901965.1 of Pipa carvalhoi. Taxonomy (NCBI): domain Eukaryota; kingdom Metazoa; phylum Chordata; class Amphibia; order Anura; family Pipidae; genus Pipa; species Pipa carvalhoi. The sequence goes on from JAKJJM010013113.1 coordinate 19,255, forward strand.
GGTGTATTAATTTCTATACCACAATAATCCTAGTTCATGTTGTTACTTGGTCACAACATTTATTGTGACTTTAGAGTGAACAGTCACCTTATGCTGTAGCAGAGCCCTGCCATCAACTACCTACTTCATCACGTTTATCTGGAAAATTAAAATATTGAATTTGCAGCAGTACACCTTGCCAAATTTGCCACTTCTATGCACTTCAACACTTGGTAAATAGAGGAAAATCTTGTGCAGGAACTCACAAATTAATACAAAGAGCTGCGTATGTCCACGACCATAATAAGCTTCTGAATTAGTCACATATTCACAACATCCCAAAATGTTGAATAGACAGGTGTGAAACTACCAGGGTCAGAGGGGTTGCGACTGCAACCGAGCCTTTTGTGGTTTTTATCTGCAATAAAATGGGTTCATTCCCTTGAACATATACTTTGAGCAGTCTTGGATTTTGTTCTGTGTTTCATGTATATTTTGGCTGACTGGGGCCCACCTGGACTGGCTCCCATTTTGATGTGATTGAAGGTGCCAAGAAGTTATTCACTAGGAGATTTATTTCGACCACAGATGCCTTTTATTGTGCCTGGTAGAATGGAATTTCACAAATGTAAAGAGTAAGATTAGCTAAAAGATTAAACCCCTGTGTAAGAGGTTTGTCAGATGATATTCATCAAGGTTACTAGAATGACAATCTGTCAGAAGGCAGAGTCCATATAGATTTTAAAAATTTATATATAATTATGTAGGTGCTGAATTGGAAGTCAACAGTAGGACTTACACATATATTACATATAATTTTATATAGTGACAAATGACTGTTTTCTGTGCACAGATTGCATAGAAAATATCAGTAAGCTGGTCCTGTTCCTATTTAATATAAGACGGTAAGAGGATGAGGTCAGACTGAGTACATGTAAGTGTAAAATTAGAATATAATCCTGCAGTTACCAACTGCAGCTTACACAATGAACTTCCCTCATTGTCAATAGAAAATGTAGTTCTATGTATTAGGGGTATCTAGTTAAACACAGGGAAAGTTACGTTTAGTATGACCACCCTGAGGCTTCATCGAAGATCATCTGGCTGGTCCCAGTTTAGAAATCCAAGAGTGTAGAGCAAAAATGCTACATGAAACAATCATCAAAGGTACAGAAAGCAGGTACCTACAAGAAGATTAAATCTGTAACTGCTAAATACTTTTGCAGTTTAGATTATTTATTTACTATGATTTTGAATTTACAGTCAATTTTTACAGAACCTACTTTTCTTGTGCATGTTTCCACTTCAGCTGATTAAATATAAAATCAAAAGATAATATAATAGTAATATTGAAAAAAAAGAAAAACGTACACTATGCACACATATAAGAACTACGTGATCTAAATATGTTGTGCCATTCAAATAAACTATACCAAAGACATATTATGGCAATTAATATTATGTTTTTGGTTAGAATATTTAGTCTTCCACTGGATCATTTTCAGTAATCTATACCTTGAACTTTTTGCTGGAAATAAAGCATCAGCTTTCTACAGATAGAAGATATAAACATAAGCAAATCTTTAATACCTAGTGGACACTAAACTTTTCATATACTTTATACACTACAGATTTAACAGGAAGCAACAAGATTCCGATTGGAGTTAAACTAGATAGCCTTAACAAGGGGCCTAGATGTGACAATATTCCTATAGAACCCATAAAGCTTTTAGAAGCAACTGTTGAAGCAATCACTAAGATATGCCAAAGTGTCTGGAAAACTGAAATGTGGTTGAAAGCCTGGACAAGATCAGTCTTTGACTCACTAACTGTCAAAATCACCAAGCTATTTCACTCACATCTCTACTTAAACTTTACAAAGTCGGAGACATACATTGATAAAGAGCTTCTAGAAGAACAAGCAAGTTTCAGAAAAACTAGAGTAACCACAGATAACGTTGCTGATGGATAATACATAAAACAAAAGAAATGTCTACTTGTGCTTTATTGGTTAGTAGATCATCAGAAACTGTTGAAGAATTTCAAGGATTTCAATTTACTGGGATCAATGATAGACATTGACACAATGACAACTCCAGAGTTAAAATGAAAAATTGACAAATCAACAATGACGTTACTGAACAGGATCTTCAAATCAAAGGACATCTCTCTTTTAGACAAAAAAACACAACTTGTGTGCAGTGGTTACTTGTGGTCCTGAGAGTTGGACAAGCAAGAGACAGAACAGAAAAACAAATAAATGCTTTTAAAATGTAGTGCTAAAGAAGGATTTTATCTATACCATGGATACCACACTGACCAAAACCAATAATCCATACAGACAGTCTTAAGGGGAACATTAATTTTTCCAAGAAACAAGAAACAATCATAATACATGCATAGATAAAGTTATAGTTACTATTTGTGGTTCCAAATTTTTTTTTGTTTATTCTATTGACCCAACTCTAATAAAAATAAAATACTGAAAATACTTAATTAGGGATCTTTACTTATTTTATTATCTTATGTTCCCTGTTCATAACACTAAGTGGAGGGTTAGTAAACATAAGTTCTATTCCAGAGATATTTATATCTTTTGTGATTCATTACTTTTTGGCTAATGTTAGAACATACCTACTGTAGCTATATTACTGGGTTCTATCATGGCACTTAAGTCTTCTGCAGGAATCAACCAGTGTTTGGGCATTGCTTGGTAGACCTCTGAAATTTTAAAAGTTCAAAGCACGTCAGTTATACAAGCATGAGGTTGCTGTATGCTTCTTGGGAAGCTTTTAGTTTGCCCATGATAAGAAAATACTATCACCTCTCTTCAAGGAATATTGTTTCTAATGTGATAGTGACCACATAAAGGCCTGGTAACAAATTTAACTTGAGATTCCCTTTAATTAATGTTTGTGGTAAATTACTCTGCAGCTGTAATTTATTTTTTCAGATTCCTTGAACACATCAGTTACTGCTGGTAATTTACATTTTATGCCATTTTATGTTGTCATTTTATTTATAATTTGAAATGATTCATTTTTGCTACAGCCAAATTAAAATGAACTTTATAAGTAGTTTTGTAGCAATGATTCCCTCAACAGCAGCTTAGCAAAACTAACACCAAAAAATCACCTATTAATAATAAGATTTGGTTCTTATAAACACATAGAGATGCAGTAGCAATACTTACCAGTATACAGGCTCTGTAGCAGGATTGAGCACCCTTCTGCATACAGCTACACACAACACTGGTCAAAAAAAAGTGAAACTTAACCCAGGCCTGGGG
>JAKJJM010013116.1:0-10675 GCA_021901965.1 Pipa carvalhoi
CTGCACCCAAACATCCATATCTGCTGTAATCCCTTACCTGCACCCAAACATCCATATCTGCTGTAATCCCTTATCTGCACCCAAACATCCATATCGGCTGTAATCCCTTACCTGCACCCAAACATCCATATCTGCTCTAATCCCATACCTGCACCCTAATAATTCTAGCAGTCTCTTTCATGCAGAGATTTAGGCTGTTTTGCACTCCAGTCTTATGAATAACGATTACTATAATATAATGGCAGATTTGTGCTACACTATATGATTTTTAACTATTTCCTTGTTTATAGACTTCGATCTTCAGAGTGCTATTATTTGTTGTTTGAGTTCCTAACTTTTAATACCTTAATTTCTGTTATAAATCCTGGTGCCTACTCAAGAATCTTGACCTAAAACATCTCAGTCCCAATCCAGAATAGCCAGACTCTCCAGCATTCCACTGTGGTGGGTTCTTCAAATCCCACATTGGATCCCAAACCAAAATAGGCAGCATCTCCAGCATTCCACTGTTGTGGGTCCTCTGAATGCCACATTTGGTCACAATACAGAATCTGTTGCTTAATGCACAAAAAAACAAAGGAGATCATGGGGGAGTTTAGAAGAAGAGGTGAACATCCCCCAGTCTTTGTGCATGAGGTTGAGGTTGAGCATGTAAACAGTTTCAAGTTCCTTGATGTTCAAATATCCAATGATCTTACTTTTTCCTTACGTTCATCAAGGGCAGTTAAAAAGGCTCAACAGTGACTTTATTTTTTTAAGGAGCCTTAGGAAAGCTCAGGTGTGCCTCAGGAAATTTTACTTTTATCGCGGTAGTATTGAGAGCATACTTGCATATGGTATTATGGTATGGTGTGGAAATTGCTCTGTATCCAACCGTGAAATTCTCCAAAGGGTAGTTAAAACAGCCCAACATATTATCAGCACCCAGTTAACTCCTTTTGAGGAGATTTATCAAAATGATTGTTTGAGTTGCGCACAAACATTATTCAGGACTTACATCAACCGAACCATGATCTGTTTGTCTTCTTCCTTCGCTATAGATGCCTGTACTCTAGTACTGGCAGGTTAAAGACAAGCTTTTTTCTTAAGGCAGTGGATCTTTTGAATTTGACTTTAGCTAACCGAGGTATATTCTGTGTTACACACTAAGTAGTAGTTAACATATGCATGGATATAGTTGGTGTAGAAGTGAATGCTATATTTCACTGGTTTGTACTTGTTGTGGATCAGTGACAATAAAGTTGAATAAAATAATGACCAGACTCTCCAACATTTCACTGTGGAGGGTCCTCTAAGTCCTACACTGGGTCCCAATCCAGAATCCACTCTAGTGGGTCATATGTAACAAATAGGAAGCTTAACCATTTGCATTGAATTGTAATTTATTGCAATCACATGTTTCGGGTCATTCCCGAACAATTGTATTGTTTTGGAATTTAATGACACCAGAGACAACATTCATTCTTTAATCTTCTATGTGACATGTATGATGTCATACTCCTTGGATGAGGTTATTTAAAGTAGTTGAACAATGTTTTCTTATGGGGTGACAATATATTTAAATAAAGTTGAAACACATAAATGGATCTTTGTCAGTATTTCTTGTCAGTAGAATAAAGTTCTTTTGTCTTGCTCCTCTCTAGCCCATCTGATAATTACATTTCAGCTATTTATGCCGAGACCCTGGTGATAACTTGAACAGGTTGTATTTTTATTTATTTCAGGATATTCAGATTAAAATAAATGAAATAGAAATAAACACAGGTTTATTATGGTAATTGTGCTAAACTAAAGGAGTGGAATGGAGCTTTATACTTTTGTACAAGTCGTTGTAAGGGTTGTGTTATTACAGTATTGTTAATAGAGATCCTGCTGTGCTTCCCATTTTCTACACCAGGTTTACTATTTAAGTTAAAATAACTTTTTAAAGATAACTTAAAGATAGTAGTGTTAGGAAAGTTTCTGGGTGAGACCCCATGTCAAACAGCCTAGGACCCTATGGATTACCCTCCACGCTGTCTTCTCCAACTTTGCCTCTGAAAAAAGGCTGATATTGTATGAAGCACAGGGCTGGGCCATTAGTCCTCAATGACTGACACCCCCAACACACCCGTATAATCCCACTCTCAGCCCACTGCACCGCTTAGTAGGCTAGTAGCGCTTCTATGCAGTATTCCAGTATTGTGTGATGGAACACAAGGGCTTAATGCAGGTTTCCTTGCATGGTGGAGCCTAACTAAATTAGTTTGGAGAGAGCTGATTGGTTAACAATGTGTATGAACAGCGGGAGGTCATGGTAGTGTTTAGGTAACAACACACATATCTCTGAAGCCAGTTAATAACTAATTGTATCAGTACAATAAAATTTATATTAAACGTTCCTCCCACCAAAGCACCACATAATAACTCACTAGATGGCTGGGATGACAAACTGATTATCTGGAACAATGACAAGGACTCATCTGAACATCTCACAACATGGTAGACAGCAAGATTATGTCCTACAAATCAGCTACCACTAAAATACCACAAGAAACCGTGTACCATTCAATCAATGTAGACACATGAAATAATTACTACCATAACCCACCACATTACTACTACTAACTCACCATACTAATATTAGTAACTCATTGCGCTATTATCAATATCCCACTACTAACATAACCCACCATACTACTATTAACTCACTGTGCTATTATTAATAACCCACTACTACCATAACCCACAAAAATACTACCACTAACTCACCATACTACTACTAGTAACTCACCGTGCATTTATCAATAACCCATTACTACCATAACTCACCATACTACTAGTAACTCACTACCCTATTTTTAATAACCCACTACTACCATAACCCACAACAATACTATCACTAATTCACCATACTACTACTAGTAACTCACCGTGCTATTATCAATAATCCATTACTACCATAACCCACCACACTACTATCACTAACTCACCATACTACTACTAGTAACTCACCGTGCAATTATCAATAACCCACTACTACCATAACCTACCACACTACTACCAGGATCAGGTACATTCAGTAGCCAAAATTATGTTCTTACGCTACCATAACCCACCACACTACTACTAGTTACTCACCATACTACTTCTAGTAACTCACTGCACTATTATCAATAACCCATTACTACCATAACCCACCACACTACTACCACTAACTCATCACACTACTACTAGTAACTCACTGTGATATTATCAATAACCCATTACTACCATAACCCACCACACTACTACCACTAACCCACTACTACCCTAACCCACCACATAACTACTAATAACTCACTGCACTATTATCAATAACCCATTACTACCATAACCCACCACACTACTACCACTAACTCACCATACTACTACTAGTAACTCACTGCTCTATTATCAATAACCCACTACTACCATAACCCACAACAATACTACCATTACCTACCACACTTCTACTAGTAACTCACTGCACTATTATCAATAACACATTACTAGCATAATCCACCACTAGCACTAACTCACTGCACTTTTATAAATAACCCATTACTACCATAACTCATCCCACTACTACCGCTAGCCCACTACTACCATAACCCACCACAATACTATGAATAACTCACTACTACCATAACCCACCATACTACTACTAGTAACTCACCACACTAATATAAATAACTGACTACTATCATAAACCACCCCACTGCTACCACTAACTCACTACTACCATAACCCACCACACTACTACCACTAACTAATCATACTACTAGTAGTAACTTACCGCGATATTATCAATAACCCACTACCGTAACCCACCACACCACTACCACCAATCCACTCCACTACCACCACTAACCCACTGCTACCATACTACTACTAGTAATTCACCGCACTATTATCAATAATTCATTACTACCATAACCCACCACACTACTACCACTAACTCACCACACTACTACTAGTTAGTCACTGCACTATTATCAATAACCCACTACTACCATAACCCAACGCACTACTACCACTAACTCACCATACTACTAGTAACTCACTGCGCTATTATTAATAACCCACTACCATAATCCACAACACAACTACCACTAAGCCACTACTATCATACCCACCACACTACTACCAATAACTCATCATACATTACAAATAGCCCACCACCCTATTACTAATAACTCACCATACTACCACTAATAACTCACCACAATACTAACAATTCCCCCAAACTCATTAAAATTCAGACTTCTTCAGCCAATCAGTGATGCAGAAAACTGAAGCTGCAGAGGGAAGGAGACTGACAGAGTGAAACAGAGCGGGTATCCAGTTATACAAGCAAAAGCCAAAGCCACTTAGATTGTAAGCTCTATGGGGCAGGGACCTCCAACCTCCTGTGTCAATCACAACCCGGCACTTAAAGGGCGGTATTTATGAAAGTTGGAAAGACCGGTACCGGTCTTTCCGACTTTCATGCTGTCCTGATTTCCAGATTATGGAAATTGGTATTTTTCGATTTCCATAATCTGGAAATTGGATATTTGTACCGAAAAAATCCATAGCCATTTTAATTTATGGCTACGGATCAGTACAAATACCCGATTTCCATATTATGGAAATCGAGAAACACCGATTTCCATAATATGGAAATCAGGACTGCCTTTATTAAGTCCGAAAAGACTCCGGTGGAGTCTTTTCGTTCTTAATAAATACCGCCCAAAGTGTCTTTATGCTTGTATTGTGTAATGCACATTTCCCATGTCTGTATTATATTTGTATTGTTGAATTGTCCAGTGCTGTGTAAACCTGTGGCGCTTTATAAATAAAAATATACATACATACATTATACATACATAATACATACATACATACATTATACATAATACATACATTATACATTATACATACATACATACATACATTATACATATATACATACATTATACATACATACATACATTATACATACATACATTATACATACATACATACATACATTATACATACATACATACATACTACATACATTATACATACATACATACATTGTACATACATACATTATACATACATACATACATACATTATACATACATACACACATACATTATACATACATACATTATACATACATACATACATATATCATACATACATTATACATACATACATACATTATACATACATATATACATACATTATACATATATACATTATACATACATACATACATTATACATACATACATTATACATACGTACATACATACAAAAAGGTTGTATCCCACAAGTAACTCTGCAGGAGCAGCTAAGCAGATTTACTGTGTTTTATACAAGCTTTTTTTAGGGGAGGCACATGCTCAGATAGGGAGAATTGCCCTTGACTGGGGCTCAAAGTGCTTGTTTTAGCACGGATTACTAAATCGATAAACCAATGCCTGCTTTTTTAACACTTAGTAAACTTAATGTAAGCTGGCCAATTAACACAATCTAATTTTTGTGAAAACTTTAGGGTCTCTTTAACTTGATGTCACTAATGGAAATTCCCATGGGGCAGTCGTCTGCAGGACCAAATTGCATCTACAAGAGGTGGTAAGAGTGAGAATTAAAGATTACAGAGAGATTAAGTTTTGTTTCAGAGAGTAAGCGAGAGAATGGGGAGGAAGAGAACTGAAAAGAGGTTCCATTATCATAACAGCAATTCTCTGGGCTTTCAACACAAACTTAAGCATTTCCTACTGGTTTTACAGCATTTCCTTTTTATTGAGATCCATCAGGCAGTCACCTGACTAATCACACTTTGCGTGTGCGCAGGGCTTGGTTCCTGCATTGCCTTTAATATCTCATGCCAATAGCTTGTCAACATGACTTGGCAACCACGGAGGAACCCATTACATGTGAGTGAATGAGCCCTCTACAGTCTACATCCCTCCTGACTGTGAAAATAGTCTTATAAAACAATCACATATTTATTAGAAATGTATTTATAATGGTCAAAACCTAAATATCCTCTTGATATTTAGGGATGAGTTTTCCAAGAGTGAAATTCTCATTGAACTCAATATAATATATTCTTATTATAGTAATTGCTTCCTCTAAGGTAAGAAACATCCCAGTATGTCGTTAAGGATTGTGCTACACAGCCATATTGGGAACGCAGCGCAGCGTGCGATTTCTACCTACTGAAGGCTCCTCCAGCCACATCAGGAAACACTGCATTTTTGTTGTCTATAATTATTTCTCACTGCAGAGCAGCAACTGATACAGCAGGAAAAAATAGAAATACCAGTGTAACATAATAAATTCATCAGCTAAACATGTATTTCTTCCAAAAATAAACTGTCTTCTTTCCCCCAGTCAACGCAGTGATCGTTAACGGAAATAGACCTTGGCGTATGCAGCGTTACGGTAGATAAAGTCTTTCCATCACAGACCTCCAGGTTACGTCTCTTACAAAATGATCCTTTCTCCATATCGTACAAAAAGTCAACTGAGATGGATAGAGGAACTCTACAAAAGCACTTCCATTCTGTGCATGCATATTATATATATTATTGTTATATTATAATATGGTTATATTATATACTGTATATATATATTATTCTTATATTATATTTATCATATATATATATATATATATATATATACTAATTAATAAGGGGGTTTCATCAATAAAGATATAATATCATAATGTTGATTCAGCCGAGTCAATTTGGCCCTTGTTAAAGGTGACATCCACCTTGTTCTTCTGTTTTAGTATGTAGACATTTTAGTATTTCAGCTCCACCCCTTGGTGAGAAAGCTGGTGTCCTGGGCACTGGCTTCTACAGAGCATGTGTGAAACCAGCACTGAGTGTTGGTCTTATTGGTAGTCACAGTTTAATGTACCATGTGACATTCCCCAGGCAATCAAACAATATGTGTGATGAGGTGTCAGGGCTCATTAGCATGTTAATAAGGATCCAATATGGCACCCGTGAGACACTAGCACCAGCAGTTCTATACGATAACACTACAGCCCAAAGTTACCAATTTGCTGCTTCATAATATAGAGGCTTAGGGCGAAATTTATGAAAATTGATTTTTTTTCGATTTCCCAATTTTGATAAGTATCGCCGATTATTACCGGATATCGTGAAATCAAATTATCGATATCGCAATATAGAATTACCAATTTCGCAATATCGGATGGTATACAACTCAGTTTTGCAAATAATTGGGAAAAATCGCATGGTGATTTTTACGATAACACGATATCATGGGCGATTTTGATCGCTATTGCAATATTGAAAATCGGTATTGCTATTGTGATATCGATAAAAATTGGCCGATTTTTATCGGTTTTAATACATTTTGCCCTTAGGCTGACAGACCCTGTACTTTCACCATATCAGTTTTGGCCAGGGGCCATTAGTTCTTCTTTACATTGTATTCAGAACTTTGTGGAAACGTTTGTTCTTGTTTATATTTAAAAAGTCTTCCAGATGCTAGTGTCCACTGACCTTGACAACCCAGAATATTCAATATAAAGATCGATGCCAATTGCAAAATGATTAAGAATATCATCACAGAAAATAAAAATGAATTATAAGATGGAACCTTCATTTCTATCTCCCTTACTTAATATGAATTTATTTAACTATATAATAATTCTGTTGGGAAGAGCAGTGACCAATCTTAATGGTTCACCCATCTGTTTAATAAAGATGAGGGTATAATAAAACTTCAGTTTGTGTTATAATGATAAAACATGTCTTTGTGTTATATTGTTATACAGTGTTTTAGAATTTACATAAAGATTAGGGAAAATGCAGCTAATGCCAAAGGGTTCACAAAATTTTCCTTGCCAAATTTGGCACAATTGTTGAAATGATTGGGACGTATAACAACCCATAATGTATTTTAGTAGCTTTCCCTATGTCTCAAAAGACATTTATAGTCCAATAAAATATACATGAAGGCATCGACATTCCTGTTTTTCTGCATTTCAGCTTAACCTTAATGGCCTAATCTTCAGCGGCCTGAATGCATCTTAGCCAAGCTCACTTATCTGATCCCTTTGAGGGAAAAGCTTCAGAGTTCACTATGTTGCCAAAAGATTCTTGGCAGTGCCGATTCGCACATATTTTAGCCATTAAGTCAGTTAGATGAACAGAGAGTGTCTCCACATCGAGTTGACCCTACAGATATTTACTCAAGACAATTCTCCACTATTTATTGAATAGGTATTATTAGCACTATAGTGCAGATGACATTTGTAAATTAGAATATCTGAAAACATTTTAAAATTGGAAATATCTATATATTTATTAATCTTAGATTATTATAGTTTTCAGGGAAGAAAGAAATAAAGATTGCTTTGAACAAAACAGGGGTTTCAAAGTGTTTTTACCTGAGCCTCAAAATCTCATCATGGGCAAAACTCAGGCAAAGTCAATGAACCACTCACTCCATACACCACTCTTGTCAGTTATTGTAACAGAGTACTGGCCCATTTTCCCATTGTGGAATCCATCCAGAACCAGCTAAACTCTTGCTGTAGTCCAAGTGGATCAGATAAGGGTATGCATGAGAGTTTTCCACATTGCCTGAGAGAGAAGGAGACGGATCTTAGCAATAGCATGGTGTAAGATTTTAGCAGTGGTATTAATATGCTTAAAGAAGGAAAAAGAAAAGTAAAAAACCCCGAATTAAAACATGTATGAGGTGACAGGAATAATCAGCAGATCATCAATTGCAGAGGAACATGTGGTAGAGCCAGGTCTAGGTGGAAAATGATCATCTCTTTTTTAGCAAGATCTCATTTGAGATGACATGGGTCACCTAAAAAGGGATTTAGTTAAAGAAAACAGATTTTATTAGTTAGTTCAGAGGTGGATGAGTAAAACTGTCGTTTGTTTACAGAGGAAGATCAAATGAGCAGATCAGAAGACTAAATTAAGTTACACAAGAGAATATAAGGAGAAAGGGCCAAAGACTATTCCTTGAGCAACCCCACACATGAGAAGAGGCATAATTATCATATCAGCTGGAAAAGCAGCAGTTACAAAGGTAGGATGAAATTAAAAATGCATTTTCATTATAGACGCCAAAGGAGTGGGGAATTTTATGATGTAAATGATGAACTGTGATCATTAGTGCCAAAGAAGGAGGATAGGTCCAAGAGGTTTAGAACAGAGAAGTAACTTTGGCTTTTGCAAACTGGAGGTCATTTGTGGGTTTACACAGTCCCTGTAGAGTCAACTGAAAGAAACTCATATTTGCAAAAGATTCCAGGGATGGTTTTCAATCTACCGACATTCCAATAGTTTAGAGGTTAATGGAGAGACCGAAATTGTAGTTAGAAATGCAGACAAGGGTCAAGAGCAGATTTTATTCAAATAAGTTTAACAAGCACATGTTCAAATGAAGAAGCAAAAATATCAGGGGACAGAAAGAGTTTCAACACCAGAGTAAGGCCAAGTGCAAGGCTGAAAGGTCAAAGGGGGCAGCAGCTGAACAATCTGGAAACTGAAAGGGATATTTAAGAAGAATTATGGGTAATAAGGACAACTCATAGAGAGAGGAGGGGGAAATTGCAGACACAATAAAAAAATAATGATACTCAGCAGTGTACTATGGGAAAAAACAGCCATTTATTAATGTTGTACTTTTGTAGTAGTTCTGGCAGCGTTTTCTTTAAATAAAAACATTGCCTTATTTAATAGTTTGACTTTTCATTATTTTTCTGTAAATAGACAAACAAATATGTAAAGGTTAGGTTGTTCAGGGAGCATTATCTGCATTTTACTATTTAATAATATGTCCCAGTGCTTCGTCTGCTAAAATATCATTCGACCTTCCACATGGAACACTGCCCCTAGTGGCTATAGTTAAATGAACTTGTTAGAGTGTTAGGCTTGGGAGTTCCATAATTAAACCCTGGAATAAAATATATCTAATATTTCTTATTAATAATATTTCATATTTTAGCACTCATTTGTGTATACACACAGCCTAGCTCATTTAGTCTGGCCCTTTCACATCTGTTTTATTGCTCAACAACTGAAGCTTGGGTTAGCACTGAACATGCTGCGTTTATAAACACAACCTTACATCGTTCACTTGCCCATGATGAATTACATTCAAAAATAAGTTGTTTAAAAATGAGCTTTTCATCAGCGAATGGAGTCAAATGTAGCGGAAAGTAAATGAAGACTTGGGACATCTAGGGAGTATTTATTAAAGTGAGCATTGGACTGTCGGAGTGAATTCCCATCACTTGGGGTGACTCCGCCCTGATTCTTTCCTTATTCACTAAACAGTGGATTCCCATAGCAAATCTGCGACTGTGTCAGTAGCCGTCTATCATGTAGTGGGTGACTGTCGTTAGCTGGCAAATTCGCCACATCGCAGATGTCACCTTTACCTGACAATTCGGACTTTAGTCAATAACCCCCTTTATGTGAAAAATAAAGATTATATTTAATCAGTGAGAAGCCAGGAATATTATCTTCAAACAGAAGTTTTTAGGTATATGGGAGGGATTGGTGGAACATCACTGGGTTCCCACACACTTATCCAAAGCACCAATCAGATCTCAGGATGCCAAAGCACCAATCAGACCTCAGGATGCCAAAGCACCAATCAGATCTCAGGATGCCAAAGCACCAGTCAGATCT
>JAKJJM010013159.1:0-15046 GCA_021901965.1 Pipa carvalhoi
AACAATACAAGTGTAGTATCACAAGGATAGTTCACTTAAGTGCTAGGTTGTGGATGACACAAGAGGTTGGAGGTCCCTGCCCCATAGAGCTTACAGTCTAAATGATACACGGCATAATAGCGCGCGGCACTTTCTGTGTTGCAGAACCAGGTCTATCCCATACATTTTAAAAGATAATTAAACAGTAGGACCAGAGTGGAAGAGAGATCGCTAAGTGAAACGTGCAGTTTATATACAGTTGTGTTACAAGTTTTAGTTTATGTATACAAGTTAAACAATTCCACTTGATTTGTATTTGCACTTCAACATGATATTGTTATTAATTATTGATTTTAAAGCTGAAGATAAGCAAAATCACAGGCATTGTTTACACTCACACCTGCAACAGTGATAATCCCTGCAGGTTTAACATGTGATTGTCCCTGTGCTAGTTAATCCAATAAATAAATGAATGGTTGTTGCAACAGTGAGTTTACATTAGTGATTTTGCTGCTATCCTGCATCAATAATAAAGTGTCATTTTATTTTTGGAAATTAGGTTTAATGGGGAGCCATTTGATAGCAACCATCATCTGAATTTATAGTTTTAAAAAAAATGGAAAGTCTGGGTTGCTAACATTTTTACACAAAAATCTAAATTCTCATTAGGTACAATTTCATAGATGAATAGTTGTTATCTTAGTGCCCCTTTTATCGTTGTGATAATGTCACTTGATACATTTCCCCCACTGTTTTCCACGGGTGGCAAATGCATAAAACAGCCAACAAAAACCTGAGAGCCCACCACTGACTTATATGCACCAGCCCCCCTCCCACATACACAAAGTTCCTAATACAATGCAGCAGTCCCCCACATAGTGCCCAATACAGTTCAATAGCCTCCCACATAGTGTCCAATAAAGTGCAGTAGTATCCCGTAAAAAGCCCAACACATCACTGTACTCCATATATAGTGCCCTATACAGTACAGCAGCCCAGCCCCCCACATATTGCTCTATGCAGTGCAGCAGTCCAGCCCCCTACATATTGCCCCAATACAGTGCAGAAGCCCCCCATATAGTACACTATACAGTGCAGAAGCCCTCCATAAAATGCCCAGTACAGTACAGTACAGCAGCCCCCCAGCAATAGTGCTCACAATATTATGTACAATATCAGTCAGCTGCATGGGGATTGGGCAGAAAATGTGTGCAGAGAAACAATGCTCATTGTATTGCTCATGTATGCACATTGTATTGGGCACTATATTGGGGGGCTCCTGCACTTTATTGGGCATAATAATGAGTGGCTACTGCAATAATGCGCAATACAATGCAGTAGCAGGTAATGCAGTTTGCATTGTTACTTACTATAAACGTTACAGGAAGTACTAATCCTTGAAGCAAAGGGTTATTACATTATTCTAAGCGCACATTCAGTGTTTGTAATATTGAAATCAAATGGTAGGTCATTTCTTCAAAGCCGGGCTGCCAACAGGTAGTGCAGTTTACATTGTTACATATGATAGAAGTTAAGAAAGGTACCAGTCCTTGATGCAATCTGTTTAGCAAATTATCAAAAGTACACAGTTAGTGGTTGTAAAATTGACTATGGTAATAAACAGTAGGTTATTTCTTCAGAGCAGCTGGGCACTGAAAACAGATGTCTCCTGATACAGCCTGGAACTCTTGGGTCTCTAAGTGCAATAGGGAGATGTCACGAGGTAAGATAACAAACAGAGTATTGTGGGATAAGAGGAAACAGGGAGGGAAGAAAAAGGAAGCTCTCTCCAGTTTAATGCCTCCATCATCGGATCTAGCGTTCGTAAAGTACTGCTCTCCTCAAGAGACCACTAATGATATCCCATATTCATCCTAAAAGGGCCATTATTACTGAAAAAAGGACATTTGGATTGCAATGGCATTTATTTGTATTCATAACTTGTAAAAATGTCATATTGGAAGCTGAATTTCTGATGTTTTATTCTTCTCATTGCTGGTTGCAGCCATCTTATTATGAATTAGGCTTTCCAGGGCATTTCTTTATTATGTATCAACTAAAGATCTTTAGAAAACAATGGACAGAGCTGGGGTTTGTTTACTTAACAAACACAATGGCTGCAACCAAGATAAAAAAACAAACACAAATCATTACAAATAAGTCATTTAAATACAAAGATAAAATTTGTATAAGTATGATTTTAGAAATAACTGCCATACCAAATAATATAGGAGTCTTCCTTTTTTCTTTGCCGTAAGGATAGGTTCACACAAGCGTATTATGCGCAGCATAGAATACGCTAGTGTGAAAAAAAACAACACTGCGAATGTACTCTATTGTACTTACCCGACATCATGTGAATGCTCCCTCGGCATTCGCGGCGCCTCCTATCTGGCCACATTCTTTGTGCAGCGTATATACACTGGCAAAATGCCATGGCAAGCATTCGCACATGTGCGTGCTCGCGTTATGCACTTGTGTGGCTGGAACAAGGTAAGTTCCATAGGAACCTGTGGTGCAGCTCTTTTTTTTTACACTAGCATATTATGCACTACGCATAATACACTCCTGTGAACCCAGCCTCACTGGTCTTTAAACTCTAACTGACCTCTCACTGATTCATATGCTAGAGATTCCTTGAGGACAAGTTTACAAAATTGGCTTAAGAGAGGAACATACTGAATACAAGCATCACTCTTACCCTCTAATATATATAAATCGGAATTTATATGAACCAGTTAAACTTGTTATAATACAGGTTTCACTTGCAGATCTTTTCTATTATATTTCCCATGTTGTGTATTGTGCAAAAAAATGTGATTAACTTAAAGTTTACATTTGTGGTTGTCTAAAAGAGAAGAAAAAAGTACCTTAGTTCCAACTTACCTATAGACACAGTAATCAGGCTGTGTGAGAAGCGTGAATGTGTGGAGATTAAATCCTCTGCCATTTCAGGATGCAGGTAAAACCTAAAACATAAAATTACTGATTTCAAAGATTATTCGACAAACAGAGCGTGCCTTGTTTTATTCCGTCTATAGGCAGTGATGTTCTGTTAAGTAGTTCCTTGGCCCCCAACAAGCTCCTTCAGAAAGGACAACCAGATATGCTAACTGAAATCAGGACCATGTGTTTTTAAATAAAAAGTAAAAGAAGTAACTTTTTCCCCCCAAAATGCATTAGTATATATTATATGTGCATAAACTAAATATTTTACGTCCAAAATAGCTTAGACAGGAAGAAAGCTGAAAATAGTAGTCTGATTTGTGATTTATATGCACTATAGATTGTGTGACTATATAACACCATCAAATCAAAATAAAGCTAAAAATCACACCACATTTGGGACCGTTTTATTCTTAATGAAATGTAGTGGGATTCTGTCTTCACTAAGAAGTGTGACAATATAAGGATATTCACCACCAACTAAAAACATAACAATTGAAGATACCATTGCAGGAACCATAGTTACACAGAAAAAAATGTGTTTAAATATATGCATTAATACAGATATTTATATATATTTATTACATAAATATAGGCAAGTAATAAAATTCTGCTGGAACTGTTTATTTGGCCTACCTATGATACAAAGTTATTTACCAGAGATGTGACTGTAAAATTACCTCTTCAAACTACAACAAAGTAGGAGACAGAACACTAAACTAAAACTACACGACCAATATCCACGCCATCAGCTGAATATTGGCATTTAGTTAAAATGAAAATAGGAAGAGGTAACAGGTACTCTCATTAACTGCAGGAAAAACATTAGCTTTATATCATCTGAACCTTCGTACCCGCAGATTTTAGACAAATCTTCTCTAGAAAAACAGAGCCCTGTGCCATACAACATCAGTGGCAGGAAGTCATAACATATATATTTCCTGGTCCTGTAGCAAATATAGCAGTCCTTTCTGTATTTCAGCAGCAATAGTAAGTGAATTACTGTCTTCCTCCTTTACAAATTGCATAAATGTAACTCCAAAATAAATAAAAGCCCCCTCTCCCCAGAGAAGGAAAAATATACCCCTACTGGAAATCACACCCCCTACAGAACTGTCTGCCCTCTCTTCACTAGGCAACAAAGACGTGTGCGCCTCCAGCGATGCAGAATCCCAGACATGTGACAGTCTCTATCATCACATATGTGTCCTTTAACAATCACACACCTGTAGCTCGCCTGCCTAATATAGCACAAGGGACGTGTATCACAGGGAGTCACAGGGACGATCGGCACTAGTGACCCCAGTAACCCACTTATCAGTGCCATAGCGTAATATAAGCCCGTTATAATATAATCGCATGTGATACCGTAACATCTCCGGCCACAGAAGCAGAACCGTAGACCGGTGCACCCCAACCATCACAATGAATTCATCCACCCATTCCGATGCCTGGATCTGAGCCTGCATCGCTGCATTGTTGCCTATTGTGCCGTGCCAGCCTCCTATCCCCGACAGCAGAGGTGTTACACAATCACAGCTCTTTAAACCCGTGCCACTAATGCCCACTGGCACTCCCCAGCCTGGACTGGTAACCGTGGCCCCTCACCCTAGCAGCGCCCAGCAGCCGGTTAACAGGCTGTGCACAAAGGAAGTGCAAATATTCCTCCATTTCCACGGGTTGCGCTGAGCAGAGGTCGGTGCCGGGATCAGTCGGTGTAATTGTCTATTCAGGAGCCGAAAACCGGCGAACGAACCGCAGATAACGAGCAGCCCGGGGTCCAGCAGGTCCATGTGGATGGAGCGTAACGATGCTCAGATTCCTTTGGTGTCAGGGGTTCAGATGATGAGGCAGAGGATAGTGAGGTCAGATGGGAGAGTCACTAGTATGGGTGTGAGAGTCACTAGTACAGCGCTGTGTGTAAAAACGAGTTACACAACATACACCCTATATGTCACTCTGCCTTCTTTCTTTCGAACCTTGTGTAACTTTCCTGACAGAGCCACCAACAAACAACCCGGTCCGCGCAATCTGATTGGCTATCCGATAATTCCCACCTCCTTCCATCTACCACGCCCATTCCCGTGTCCTTGGAAACCAGACCCTCCTAAACTGGGAGCGCCGCTTCCTAGGGTCTGTGGAGGCGGGAACGAGCTGTTATGTATGTGGGGGTCGTTGCCCTTTTTGTAACGACACGAGGCCCCTTGTGGGCAAAGTTCATGAACGCATTGGACTCCGCTTTTTCTTGTGGCGTGCCGCAGCGATTATACAACGAAGTCACGTGTAAGGGTGTACCTTACATAACGCTACATGCCAGTTAATGGAACCCAGTGAGACCTAAACTAATTGTTGTACAACAAATAAACTCCTTTTCAGCGAAGCGTAGAGGTAGAATAGCTCTGGGGTATGACTAGTACAATGCCTGACAAGAAATTAGTTTAGTGCATGTGTAACTACTCAGTAAACTGATCATTGAAAAATGCCAACTTAATGCCCCATGACACCCCTGACTTTCTCTGCAATTAGGTAATGTCAAGTAGCTTTAGTAGGTTCTGAATAAAGGCAATATTAGGAGTGTGCCTGGCTCTTCAACTCGG
Source organism: Pipa carvalhoi (assembly GCA_021901965.1). Lineage (NCBI taxonomy): Eukaryota > Metazoa > Chordata > Amphibia > Anura > Pipidae > Pipa > Pipa carvalhoi. The sequence continues at coordinate 5,523 of JAKJJM010013159.1, forward strand.
ATTATTTATTCCCAGTGTATGGCAGAGTACATTAGGCCAGGGTCACACTGGTTTGTAGGTATTTGTTGTTTTAATAAAAAATAGCGCATCACAAAAATACGCTGTCGCATTTCACTGGCGTATTTTCGGGACGTGTTTTACATATAAATAATATGTGTTGCTTTACTTCCATGTGTGATTGCTATTGTTCAATTCCTATTGCTACTAATACTGCCACATTGTTCGCTCTGCACTCCATACACTCAAAAAGATGCAACATGAAGCGTCCCGATGCATGTTCCTTTCTGTGAAATGCTAGTGTGACGTACGCGCAATGGTCATTAAGTTCAATGGTTTTTCGGGACACTGCATTTTTGTTTTTTCACGATGCGCTTTTTTAAAAGAAAAACGACATGCACCATACGCCAGTGTGACCCTGGCCTTAGGATGTTCAGATGTATAGGAATTCAATTTTACATTTTAATCCTGGCCGCACAGTATCCACCATCTTCTCAAATTGCTGTAGGGTCCAAGAATATTCAGTAGGAATTTCTTTATCATAAGAAGCTTAGCAGCACTTATAGAGAAGTTGAGTAGTGACACTAAGAATATTATGCATAAGCCTGGTCGCCGCAGCAACTTGAGAGGTCTATGAACATTGTGTCAGTGGGACCAAAAGATTAAATTTATAAGTGACAGCTTTACATGAGTCTCACAGTATTGACCTCTAGTGAAATGCACACTCCAAATTGAATTTTAGCAATTAGTAATCTTCTGCTTTCCTCTGGGGTACAATAGGATATTTACAGATGCAGTAAACAAAAAACATTGGGACTTAAATGTGGAATAATCTGATTTGAAGATACTGAGTGCAAGTCCTTGGGCCTTATTGACTAAAGAATGAATTCACCTCTCGTATTCACCTCACTACAATTTGAGTCACATTGCCAAAATAGTCACAAATTAACTTCTTATTGATGAAGTTGCGGATAGATAGACGAATAGGCGGACTGCTATGGGATGCAGTCACATGCGTAGTGTGACAAAGTCAGTCAAATAGAGGTAGGATGTGAAGTCATGCGGAGTGATGTGAATTCCTCCATTGAAGTGCAGTGATGTCATCCTTACCATATGTGACTAACTGTATATAAGTGAATAATACATCTGTTTCTATGTCACCTTGTCCCTAGTTCATGTTAAGTAGTGGACTAATTTAGTCAAAGTCGTCATTGTTACTTTGAATGAAAAGTTGCCTTATGTCACACCAGAGTCCTGCCATCAACTTCCCAATTCGCCAATTTGTTGAAGCCAAACAGGTGAATTCAGAACACTGAAATAAGAAAAAGATGGAATGGTGCGAAAAAAAAAGGTAGTGTAGCTACAGCATTTATTGTGATGAAGTCATTCAGAACACTATGCTTTGTCAAATTTGCAATTGTGACAGACTCTGCTGCTTGGTCAATAGTCGAAGTACCTGTTCATACGCACACACAGTGATGTGAAGTGCTTCATAAGTCACCCAAATTAGATGCATATTTACCACATGGCAGAGTTTGATCAATAAGCAAACATGGGGAAGTGGCAATCAAATGCAAATTCAGAGCTTTACGTGAAAAATTTACCTGAGGTCATAAGGCTCCTTGAATGTCTAAACTGAAGTATGTTGAATTCTCAAACATCGTGAGTGCTTAGGAACATTGGGGTAAAAGGTACCCTCACCTCAGTCGAAGCGGCTGCCCCTTTGGTCGTGAAGATGCACAACGTGCCGCCTGGGGCGGACCTCCCCCCCCCACGATACGCCACTGCCTCACCTGGAGATCTGCCTTCTCCCTTTTTATCCTTTCTTCTTTTATTTCAGTTTTCTGTGTCCTCTGCTCAGAAAGATAGCATTGACACCAGGGGTCATATGAGACTGGTCATATGACCACACTCGTTTCTTCTCTGGTGCATTCAATTGTTCATATGTGCAAAGTTGCTATTTTTAGCCTAACACTCCCTTTTTTTTCGTAGCTGCGCAGTGCTGGAGTGTTTCAGGTAAGTGGAGTTTTATAAAAACACCAAAATATTATAAGTATGCGTCAGATCCTCTTTATTAAAAGAAGAAAAAAAAAAAAAAGGCTGCAAGCAGACACTGCAAGCAATGTATTTCTTTAACAGAATAGAAAACAAAGAGATAAATATGGACAACACCACAACCTATTTTTTGCAGAAAGTAAAAAGGGGTGTAAGTAGGGAATACACACTACATATTTCTTCAGGTGATATAAAAATTATGGAATTAGTTTATTCCCTTGCCAGAACACATTAATTTAATACAGTGTTAGCACTATCTATTCTATCTTTTCCTCTCCCAGAACACAGGCACAGGTACTTATTCTTGCACCCTTTCCTCATGGCAGTGTGCAATGGTGATTTCCTTCTTGATCCCTGTCTCTTCTCTCTGTGTTCTACTGTTCTAGGCTTGCAGGAAGTTTTTTTTAACAAAACTTGATTAGCTTAGTTTTTGCTGGGTGTGTATTAGCATCTTTTTGTTGCTGTCTTGCAGGTTTGTTGATTTAAAGGGACACCTTCCTATTTTAGTGTTCTGTGATTGTTCTTTTATATTTCTTTACTTTTTGCACTCACTTGGTTAATTGTACCAGTGTTTATAAGGACGCTAAGGGCCTCATTGCCAAAAGGGTAAATTCACATGTTGAAATCACCTCACTAGAATTTGAGTCGCATCGACAAAATAGATGCAAATTCACTTCTTAGTATTGACTAAGTGATGAAGAGACTTGGTGATCAGGTGGACAGCGGCAATCACTATCACATGCATAGTGTGGCATAGTCAGGAGGATAGAAGTAGGATGAGAAGTCATGCGGAGTGAGGAAAATTTGACTGTCACGTGTGGTGCAGGGATAACCATGAGTTCTCAACACAGGGACACGACATCATGTACTTAGAGATAAAAACATGGTTTTAATAAACGAGAATATACAAGGTAAAACAGGGATAAAATGGATTGGAGCACCCAGAGTCCAAAATACCTCAGTGGAGGTAAAGAACAAACAGACACACATAGGGAAGTGCCAGGAAGTACACCCGTTAGGCAACAAGGCGTACACATGTGGGAACAGACAAGACAAGGTGTGGATTCTCAATACCACAGTGGGAGTTGGTACTGGTTAAATCTGAGGTGCGGAGTCTAAGGAGGGCCAGGTCTTCACCTTAAACCCCCGCAAGGGGGTATAGCCTTTGCGGCAGGCACCTCCCAGGTCGCGGCCCTCAGGTTAACCCCCCACTGGTGGCAGCTGGAACAATACAATGGGAACCTGGCGGAATATATGGATCAGCTAGCATAAACAGCAATACAATGCACTGTAGGCCAAATGTCACTCACAGCACCGAGGACACCCAGCAGACAGAAGATCCTGGGAACAGCGAAGAGTACTAGATCCTTTGTCAACGCTGACAACACCAACCAGAGATGTACTTGGAATGGCTGCTGTGCTAGCTGTGAGGAGGCCACCTTAGAAGCTGCAGAACCTCTTAGCAGACTCATGAAGCTGATCCCATGAAGATAATTAGCAAGGCAGAATGCTGCAGGACTTGAAGCAAACATGCAGTTAATATCAGGCACAGGTATAAGCACAGGCACGAGCACAGGTATAGCATAGGCACAGGTATAGCATAGGCACAGGCACAGTTATAGCATAGGCACAGGTATAGCATAGGCACAGGCACAGGAATCCAAAACGCCAGACAATATCCACAATCCTCAAGCGCTGTGCTAATCACAGCGCTCTCCTTTTAAATCCCCTGCTTGCTGACATCACACGTGACGTCAGCGGCCAGAACCTGGAAGCGCCGGTCTATACTGAGACCCGGCGCTATCCGGCAGTCAGAGCTGAACGGTCATGAACGGAGCAGCATATAGGAGAGCTGCCGCTCGTGACAGACAGGGCTGCCGGATCAGGCACAGTCACGAGTGGATCAGCTATAGGAAAGCTGCCGCTCGTGACAAGCCCAGAAACTGTCAGGGACAGAAGAATCACGAGCGGACAGCTATTAGGAAGCTGCCGCTCGTGACATTGACAAGTGAAGGGCAGTGACATCAGTCTCATCCCACTAACTGTATTCTGTGAATATTCTATCTATTTCTATGTCACCTTGTCCTTAGGTCATGTTGTCACTTAGTCACAGTCACCATTATCACTTTTGAATAAATAGTCACTATTCTGCCACCGATGTACATTAGAGAAGTCTCTGATAGTTATGAGCAGCAATCTCTGTACAAGCAATGGGAGATAGTGAACTCACTATATTCATTCATTCCTCAAGCTTTTCTATTTGCATGTAGGAAGCAAATTCTTGTCTCCAGCTCTGTGTGACATGTCTGCTATACAGGAAAAGACTGCATAAGGCAAATTTCTGTTAAGACAGCTCTCAGAGTCCATTGAGGACTGGGATGCCCCACTGCCTCCTAACAAACATAGAAAATGGGAGTCCTGGAAGAATTCTCTAAACTCCTTAGATATGTTTCACATACCAAGATGCTACACTCCAATGTCTCTTGCCATGAGTTAGAGAAAGGAAATCCATATATTTTCAGATGCATCCACTGAGACCATAGCTGCTGTTGTCTACTTGAAGGTGATTGTAAGGAAAGGTACTCACCCACTCCCGCGACACTCTTCTCACTAGTGCGCGCACTCACGTCGGTCATGCATGCCCAGTTGTTATGCGTCGCGATCCCGTAACCGCAGCGCGTCTTCACGTACGCTCGCGTAACGGTGGCGCGCGCCTGACGCGAATAAGCACATATAAGGCTTAAATCCCTGCTGCTCAGTGCCCGATTATAAACATTTATTCTTGGTGTTTGGGCATCCCTTGTTTAGTTCTGTACCTGCCTTTCACAGTACCTGCCTGCCTGCCTGTCATTGTGCCTGCCTGCCCCAGTATCTGAAGCTTGTCTTAAAGCCACAATTATCTGTATCCTGCCTATTCCTTTCAAGACTGCTTCTGTCTGACCGTTCTTGATTAAAGTTTGCTCTCAGTTCAGCCTGCTTCCCTTACTTACCCACCAGCGGACGGCTAACCCAGGGGTCCCAACCTGGGTACTCCCTGCAGCGAAGTCCATATCCCCTTGTGGAGGTTACTGGCGAACACCAGGGAGTACCTTAGAGTCCGCGCCCTGGGTATAGCCTGCGTCAAGTCCCTGTGGGTTACGCTGCACCTCATCTCCACCCTCACCAATCCTGACAGTGATAGACTCTTGCAACAAAGCTCAAGTAGGATTTTTATTCGGGAAAGCTAAACTAGCACTCAAGCCTGAGCATACTATCCCTAGGCTTGAACTTTGTGGAACTGCATTAGCTGTAGAGATTGCAGAATTTATACAGCGTAAACTAGATATTCATATAGACAACATTCAGTTTTACACAGACAGCAAGTTTGTTCTAGGCTACATATACAACCAGTCAAAACGCTTCTATGTTTATGTCAGTAACCGCATTGAAAGGATTAGAAAATCTTCTAAACTTGAACAGTGGCACTATATTCCATCTCGTCTCAATCCTGCTGATTGTGCCACCAGGCCAGCATCTGTGAGTGCCCTTGCAAATTCTGCTTGGCTGACAAGTTCAGAGTTCTTGCTGAACCATTGTGAGGAAACATCCATTCAAGACATCTTCAGTCTCCAAGACCCTGACAAGGATTCAGAGATTCGTCCTGAAGTTAGTACCCTTGTTACCAAGTCTGAAGAGATGTCTTGCTTGAGCTGTCACCGCTTTGAACACTTATCCAAATGGCCAAAGCTTGTACACACCATTGCAAGGTTATTTCACATTGTACAGTGCTTTCGTACTGAGAACACTAACACAAGATCAGAGTAGTTTGGTTTATGTGGATCTTATACTCCAAAGGAGGGTAAATACCAACACTCTTTGTGTTCTTGAAAAGGTGGAGCCTTATCCATGAAGGCCACAAAATGATTTTTCATTTCAGGCTTGTTCTTTAATCTATACTGCAAAAGAGATGCCTGTTCCTGGTTGTTTGGAAGCCTGGCTCTTTCGGGCCAAAAGGGTAGGGGTGCAACCCAGTGGTTAGATTCACCTTTGAAGAATTCACTGTCCATTATTTTAATAAACTCCTTGTCCGCTATGGACAAGGTTAAAGAAGAACTAAAGGTACCTACACACAAACACATATATAAGTAGTATACCTACCTGCCTCCTAAATGGTGGTATTAAAAAATCCAGAATCACTCTGTAGTCTCTGCACTGTTCCACTGAAGTTTGCACAGATTTGCACATTGATGGCAGCCATTTTGAATATATTAAGCATGCTAATCCTGACATGTGACATCAGTGCAGGAGCTCTCGCTACTATCTGTGAGATCAAGAGCTGTTGCTATTAACTGCTCCATTTACAAGCATTACTGTATTTACAGGGGAGCAGGACGTAGTGGTTTTTGCAGTCACAAAAAGGACAATAAAGGCAAGAGCAGGAAAGTGGATTTTTAAAACATTTGTACTTTTTAAAGCATTTCTTTCAGGTTGTTGAAACTATATAATAAAAATCTATGGGGGATATTTATCAAGCTTTTTGCTGATTTTTACAGGACTGAAAACAACTTTTCAATTAATAGGTTGGTTCAAATTGTGCAATTCTGAAGTGAGCTGAGTTGTTGTTACTGTCTTATCTAATCTGCCTAGTATCATGTGTAAGGTGGATAGTATACTTTCTTCCCTCTCCCTTTCCTGGCACTTACCCTGTCCCGTGCTCTCCTGCAAGCATACTCACTTGTTTGAATGGGTGCTGAGAGTGTAGCAACGCTTGCTCCTGAAGCTCCAGCTGGGCCGGTCGTCTGTTGACTGCTTCCTTGCTGTGCTGTGCCACTGCTGGTACTTGCCCTCTGTCCAAGAGGAGGCTCTGTTATGTTAGAGCTGTCTCCTCTTCTCTTGCTGTGGCGTTGTATGGTAGGAGGGGTAGGACTGTGCCTCCTCTGATTTCCAGAACCTCTGGGAGGCATGGGGCTGTGTTCTAGGGTCCGCCAGCAACTTGTTGGAGTCACAAAGCCTGTGACATCACATTGCCTGCACCGCGTTGGTCAGGCGTTAGTGGAGTTGCAAAGCGTGGCAGCAGACATGCTTACCTCCGCCTCTGGTTGCGTTGCAGTTCTTGCTGCTCTTACTATGCGTTGAGCTCTCTCTATGGTCCTTCCTCTCTTGGGGCTTCTCGGTGGACTGGGACTAAAGCACGCCGGTGGTTGGGCCTTCCTGGGATGCCGACTGCCTGTGTGCAATGAATTGGGAATCTCCATATCCTCTGGTCTTCCAGCATCCGAAGAAGCCAATCGTGGCCTTTCTCTGCTACTGCTTGCTGGACCTTCAATAGTAGATCTTCCATGTGGGACATCTCTGATCAGTGTTCTCACTTGGGCTGCACTTCAATACTGTGAAGCCCACCCTTTGTCTTACATGTATCTATAAGCAGAAAAGGATAAAGGGGGAAGGGGAGAGATAAGGAAGAAAACAGGGAGGTAAAATGACCCTAATGACATGCACTTAAAGAAAGGGAGGGGAAAGGTGAACAAATGGCTAAGTGAGAAGTACATGCACAAGAAATGGGGGAAGGGGAAACAAAGGTTGGAGAAGGACTTATATATCCACATTAACTCTTAAATGGCTGGTTTTGTCAGCCATGACTACAGCCACGTTTATTTCTTTAGTTGTTTGCAACTATTGAAAATGCAGCTGGATATACTGGGGAGCAGGGCTTAGTGGTTGTTGCAGTCACAAAAAGGACAAAAAAGGCAAGAACAGGAAAGGGGATTTTTAAAACATTTGTACTTCTTAAAGCATTTCTTTCAGGTCGTTGAAATTATATCATAAAAGTCTATGGGGGATATTTATCAAGCTTTTTGCTGATTTTTACAGGACCGAAAACAAGTTTTCAATGTAAAAAAAAATACATAAAAAAAAGTGATGGTGAAAACAGCATTTTTCAATAAGCGATACCAGCATAATAAAATAAACACTGTTTCTACAGCAATAGGCCATCAAAAAAACCTTTTCAACTCTGATAAATTTCACCCTATATTTGAAATGTGTAATCTAGTATAATGAAAGCCACAAGGATTCATTTGATTTGGAGGCTGGAGATCCCATTTAATCATGGGTGTATCTACATTCTGACTATTCCTTTTCTGTAGCCTTCACAGCTGATACAACTGTTCCAAGCCTTCAATATCTGGAACACATGGCTCCAAAGTGACCCTGCTTGGGGAGTCTAGCACCTGATGTCCACACCAGGGACCATTAATTAAAAGAACACTAACACCAAAAATACATTTATAGTTACTATACTATAGAAAGTAAGATATTTAGATTAAAAATTTAATACCATAAGGTAACAGCCCCCCCCCCCAAAAAAAAGGGTTGTATACTAATCTCTTCAAAACAGAACACATATAGAGGGTTATTCTTGCATAAAGCTCTGAATTTGAATCTATTTGCCACTTCCCCATGTTCACCTATTGACCAAATGTAAATTTAAGTGAAGTGACAAATTTACAATCAATTCAGGTGACTACGCTAGTCACGATCTTATGGAGCACTTCACATAACTTTGCGTGCATGTGCATAGGTACTTTGAATATTGACTAAACAGTGGAATATATCAAAGGAATTAAGTTGAGTACGTTTACTGCTCAGAATTCACCTATTTGACTTCGCGACATCAGAGCGGCAAATTGGTTGTTGATGGCAGGGCCCTGGTGTGGTGTAAGGCAACTACTCATTCAAAAGTGACAATGGGGATTGCGACTAAGTGACACCATGACCTATGGACAAGGCAACATAGAAATAGATGGAATATTCAATGAATACAGTTAGTGGAACAGTGAGAGGATGACATCACTATACTTTACTGGGGGAATGCGCCTCACTTCGCATGACTTTGCAGCCTACTTCTTTTCGACTGACTACGCCACACTATGGGCGAAATTTATTAAAATCGAAAATGCCATTTTCGATAGAAATATTTCGAAAATGGCATTTTCGATTTGGAAACTTGGAATTCCAATGTAACTGAAGTAACTTTTTAAAAAAATATACTATAAAGAATAACATACTTAACTGATTTTTGGAATACACCGATTTGGAAGTGGGAACTGCATGTGCATGTATGCAATCAAACATGCATTTGAAAATGCATTAAATTGTGAACACTCACAGAATGAGTTCACAGATTTAATAAAATATCATAGGGCCTCATTGACTAAGGGCTGAATGGTCATATATAGCTTTGAATTCACATCTATTCGCCGCTTGTCATGTTCGTTTATTGATCAAACTCACCGAACCTATTTGGGCATCTACAATAGTTGCGAATGCGACTAGGTGAACTGCTCCGAATTCACCTTTGATTTTGCCACATCAAACTATCAAATTAGGGGGCTGATGACAGGACTCCGCGTTCTACTTCTATCCGACTGACTACACCACACTATGGGGGTCATTCCGTAAAGTCTGAGGGGTCATTCTGTAAACTGTGAATT
>JAKJJM010013174.1:0-10557 GCA_021901965.1 Pipa carvalhoi
TATAACTCCCAGTATCCTCTATGGTAGGTGCATGATGGGAGTCACACTGGAGGGGTGTCAGACTGGGAACCTCTTCCCTTACATAATGTTACTGAACTATAACTGCCAGCATCCTGTATAGTAGGTGCATGCTGGGAGTTACACTGGAAGGGTGTTATGTAAGGGAAAGGAGTTCCCAGTTTAATATGTTACCCAGTGAAGCTACCCTCTGTTAATTAAAGGACCAGCAGCACCAGGAAGAGTCCCAATGAAGTGACATGGCAGTTATTGTGGTATTTTCTTTTTGAAGTATGATTTGCATTGTGTGTTTTTCTTTTTTTAGTTGCATTTTTACTACCTGTTTCCCCAAAAATAAGACTTAGCGCGTCTTTAGGAGCAAAAATTAATATAAGACCCTGTCTTATTTTTGGGAAACAGGGTACATGCGCCTGGCTGCAGCCATCTTTTATCTGTTAAAAATAAACCTCTGCTCTGTCCTATTAGTTTTTGTGGAATTTCACACAATATTTATTAAGTGTCCAAGGAGGCCCAATTTAAAATTAAAGCAGCAAATACAACAACACAAATCAATTCAAATCAGAAATGCAGTCTGTTTTTACAAGCAGTTTATTGAAATAACTGCCATGCCAATTCATATGGTTCTTCAGTTTGGTATTTGCTCACTTGCTCACCATGTCCTTAAAATGCACTTGTCAGCTTGTCCCGATTTGAAGCTGTGGGAGCCGCCATCTTGTGTCCAACCTGTCAATCAACCACTCTGACACGCCCCCTAAGGCATGTCAAATATGTTTGAGCATATTGCGAGAGGAAGGTCAGTAGGAGGAGCTTACTTGTCAATCAAGTAATCCATGCCTCCTCCTACAGCCTTTCTATCCGACAAGCCTGCAGTGTCGACAATGCTGTTTCAAGCTGACAGGTGCACTTTAAGTTATTGACTTAAAAATACATAACTGGTCTATATATATATATATATATATATATATATATATATATATGTGAGAAAGGAATGACAAACTTATCTCTAGTTATCCACTAGGGAATGAAACAGGATGGGAATCTGCCAGTATCTAACAGCAGGTAGACTTGCAGGTGGCGCAGCACCTTGGGGTTTGTAGTGGAAATTACACAAGGGTACTTAATATAGATCTTATATTCTAGCTGATGCAAGCCATAGTAGAAGAAGTCACTGGCACAAGAAATACCACCAGTGTGAAACTATGACAAAAAGTTATTCTGGACACAATACGAAAGATGAAACATGTCTAGAATTCTTTTAGGAAGTTTGCAAAATTTTCTGTGTTTTCCTGTGATTACTTGCAGGACTTTTCCATATGGATTTCACTCCAACTACACCCGATACTGGTTTGCATGAGTGGGTGCAACTAGTTAGCTGAATACCAGCTTAATACCGGTACCAAAATGTGGTCCATTTCACTCTGAGCAAAAGCCTACGTGCTGTCACTCGACTATTCATTTTGAAGGCCCAAATGAGCTGAGGTTGCTAATAGCATATACCCTCCCAGTTTTGTCATGGACTGAGAGCACATTGCTTTATGGATTACCATCTCAGCCTTTTAATACAGTTACTAACTGTTGGCCTTACAATGCCTTACATCTGATTGTAACAGTAGGGATCACTTTCTAATGCTAACGTAGCTATGGAAGATGCACAAAAACACACAAACAAGCTGGGCAGCTGGTATGTGCTATTGAAAATCATGTAATTTTTAAGGTCTGGTTCAATCTTCCCAATAGCAGTAAAGTTGGGTAATACCTTGGTGCATATGGCAGAGCAAGAAATCACAAGGGAACATGCTTCAAGAATGTACTTGGCAACTTGGAATAAGATCCTCATGTAAGGGTGATATCCCCTGTGAAGGGAGGCAATGAGAACCTGGCAGAAGATATTCTGAAGTTAGATCCTAGAACATCTACAAAGTTTACTGGTTGCTTTCTGATTCTGCAAAAATAACCATGGATTAGAGGGCAATTTCTTGTATTGTATCTAGTAGAGCAACTGGTAAAAAGCTTTGGTTCAGAGCTTGCTAACTAGCTGGGTTAATGCACCGATTAGTAAATCTTACCTCAACTATGTTTTCTAATGAAAAAAGCAAATAATATTGCTTATTTTTCTCAACGCTTCTAAATATAGAAAATGGAAAAAGGCTGTGTGTCTTGGTGGCAGGACACTGCAATGAAAGTATACGCTTATCACTACTGAGTCAGTGCAGAAGGTAAGACCAGGTTGGTGGAAAAGTAGGAGTCCTTTTATGAATACTAGACACCTTAAGGACAAGTAGGAAGAAGAAAGGGATAGCCACAGAGTTTGCAGTTATTTCCTTTGCTGGTAAATCTCCACATCTTTCTTCCCATAAAATGTGAAAGACTAATCCACAGTGGTTTTCAGAGAGGTTTTGCCAACATTTCTACTCATTTTTTAGGTGGTGCAGCAACATTTCCATTTGGGCATCTCCGGAAAATTAGAATTGGGGGATTTGTGTATAAGGCTGTCCAGTCGTATGATGGAAATGTATTCTCTTGTTCTTAGCAGAAGCTAGATGCTAAAGCAGCGGGAGCATGCAGATTTCAATAAACTTTCCTTTCACATTAAGTCCTAGATAATATCTCCCAGGAGCCAAGGTAGTTAGACAAGCATGCTAACCTTAGAGAACAAATAACTATGACCAATAGCAGACAAGATAGTGGGCCGCTTCTCATAAACCAGATTCCAGCTATAAACTAAAACCAATAAGGCCCTGAGATTTTCCTGGCACATCTAAATGTAATATTACACAGACATTCAAAGCTTATGCATGGACACCAGGTTGGAGATGGGTATCTTTATTTTATGTTAGTGGTACACGTGGTATTTTACCATTTGCAACCAAATGCCAAAAATAAAACTAATATGAACCATCATTTTCAACTGGCAAAACACCTGAAAGCCATTTAGAGACTTGTTGGTAAGACGAGTCTGGAAAGGTCACCAGCATTTTATTGCAATAGAGGGTATAGAATTTGGGGTGGCTAGCATGCAAGTAGTTGTATTAAGTTCCCACGTCAACCATTACTAATATCCGAGACCTGGTTATCAGTAGATAAGGATTCAAAGGGATACAACTCCCCAGAGTTAAGATTTAGTTATTTAGGAATGATTCTTAAAGGGGGTGGGTGAAATACCAATTATCTACATTTTCCACTGCTGCCTCCTACTGGCAGTAAAAGCCAATCTTTTATTCCTATGCAGCACAGTAATCCTCTTCAACATTAGAGGAAACAGGAGCAGAATTATGCTTCTTCGCTTGCTCAACTCAGATCTTGAAGAGGAAACAGGAAGTGCAGGGAAAAAAAAAAACTTAGGCAGCACTGGAGCAGAAATGTTCACACCTTCATTAAATAACTAGGCTTGGACTGGGGTGATTCTGAAGGGGGCAGAAATACTAGTCACTTTGATCCATGCTGAGTTTTAATGTTAATCTGCACGTGCTCAGCTTCCTGAAATACAGCAGGAAGCGAAGAGGATCACAGCCTGCTGGGAAAATCAATTAAGGATTGGTGCTGAGGCAAGCATTGAAACTAAGGCGCACAATGATATGCTTTCCTCCAACACACCCCCATCCCACAGTCCAACAAGACTAGTATTGCCTTTGATAATTACCACTAGACAAAAGGAGTCTTTAGTTCCCCTTTAGGCTGGGGTCACACTGGCTGTTTTTCAACTGAGCTTTTCTAATTAGGATCATTGGTGCAAAACACAACCTGTGTGAATTATAATTATGTGAAAATACTGAATGACGTCTATATAGTACCTTTCATGCTTGTATAGCAGGCTACGAGTTCCTTCATCACCCATACAGCAATATATTTATCTACAATGGAAGAACATAACTTTACACTGGCTAAGATCAAACAGACGAAAGTACTGTCTAGCATTGGTAGTCATTGTTCCTGTAGTAATTGGCATCCCATTGCTGAATGTGTATGGGCAGATCTGTACAACCAATGTACATTCAGCTCTTCCTATATACCTCCTTAATGTTGCATCATAAGGGGACAAGCAATATTGTGAAATGATCGCTGTTCCAGCAGAAACTGCAATACAGAAGCTAATTTCTAATAAGCTCAAAGATACTGATTAGAACTACTTTATTTACAACGTTCAAACTTGTGCTATCAACCTAAGCTATAAGAACGATCTAGTACCCTGATATAAATATCTACAAAAATCCATACAACATGGATGTGTTCAAACTGGAGCAGTGGGCTATTGCTAGCTTATGTAGGCACAATCGTGCTTTTATCATATTTAGTAATTTGCTAGTAGTTCCAGAAATGAGATTGAGCTACACAAAATGCTTGGGTAGCTTAGGTCTAAGTGCCAATAAATAAAAGACCACCTTAAACATATACCAAGAAAAGGAACAGTAATGCCAGAAAGTATACAATATGGATTGGCATGGCAGTGACAAGGCAAACTGATTTTAAAATGTTTTTTCTTTGCCGATTCAGTCATTTTATCTGTGCGCCCCTTTTATGCTAATAAAATTATTAGTGTGTTTTTAGAATAAAGCACTTTTTAGAAATATTTCAGGATATTTTGGGGAATGCAGATGAAATATGTATTCAGTATAAAGGCATATGGTCCTTTTTGGCATTGCTGAGCTTTAAAATGACAGGATCAGTTTTTACCTTTTACTTCATAAAAGCTAATTCAACTAAAATCAAAAGGTAGCAAGGAGGAAAAAAAAAAAGCACACAAGACATTTGGCTTATTTTAAAGTTTTATTTGTTATGAATATTAACATCTTGCAGTGTCTAAGGTAGACAAAATCCAAACACTGGAAAAACTTACTGTAAGGGAGAGAAGAAAAAAAAGCCTTCATGTATGCCCCTCAATTTTAGCATCTACAAGCTATTTAAAATAAGATTTTGCAAACGAATAAAGAAAATTCCTTATTGGCTCCCCCATTTCATCACAATACCGGTCTTAAATTAAATTTATTTATGTCTGTATATATTATCTGGGTATGTATGAACAATCTTTTTAAATAAAGTGAACTTAAACAAGGAGGATCACAGATTAACCTTAAAGGCAGCGATAAAACAAAAAATCTTGACTATCACTCAGGCGCTTTCCAAACTTCCAGAAGTTACCAAAACGAATTAAAGGTAGCCATTTTTACCTTTAAATGGTGTGCATAAACAATACACTCCACGGTTATCAAAAATATTTTATTTATAATTTACAGTCCAAGTGTACAATACCTCTTACATACAGTTTCATTCTCTGCACACATCTACAGAAGTTTCACACATTTAACTGTGCAGGCATAAGAAATTCAAATACAAAAATGTATTTATTAACTAGATTATATAGCCGGGGTCCCTGCCCCAGCCAGATTCTAAGACAGTTCTTAGGCCTTCTAATAGTGTTATGGCAGCAGCTGTTTTTGTTCTGTAAAAATGAAAAGGAAAAGACAGTTTACTCGGGCTCAACAGGTTCAGCTTTAATTTCTGTGAGCAGAGGTATTTCACAAGAACTTTTCACTTCGTTGGTTGGTTCCTCTTTCACTTTAATGGTCTCTGAAGTTTCATTTTCCTCCTCTTTAACAAGATTTAACATGGCACTGAGAGGATTTTCAAGAAGAGTCTTACTAGGGGATGGAGTACAGTCTAAAAAGGAGGATGTCTGTAAACAGGAAAAAAAAAATCAATATCTTGCAGGCAAAGCTATGTAATGAGTGATAAGCGCGGACAGGTACATTGACCTAACACCGACAAACTATTGCACACTATGCAGCTAGTTTGATCTTTGAAGCTTGGTTAAAACTGGAGAGATGCAGTTTGCCCTCAAACCCTGCTTTAAAACAGAACATTGTGCCTCTGTTTCAACCTTATTCCTCCACTTGTAAGTGAGCAATGTGTATTTAAACTGGTCACTTTACATTTTTTTACATTAATGAATAATTCAGCCAATGGAGTTGTCTTTCACTGATACAGTATTTAACAACGGTGAGTTTACTTTACAAATAATTTAGTAGCTGCTTTAATAGAATCGCAACCAGCATTGTTTGATGAAAAACAGTATTTGTTGCTACCAATGTAGATATACAAGAGAATGACGTGTGCACCATAAATTGTGTTTCCATATGTAATCTTTAAGTGCACAGACAATAAAACCCTACTTAGAAGCAATCACAACTGGCTGAAAATATGGAAGAAAAAAAAGAAATATTTTAAATGACTGAATACAATGATAACAGAACAGTCCGGCATGAGGAGAGGTACACAACGGCATGGTTGAGTAGAGTGGTGGGGGGCAGATTTACAAGCAAAATACTAATAACTTGTTGCATCACTTACATTTTTATAGTCATCGTAGCATGAAGGATGGTAGATCTAATAAAAAAAAATAAAAAAAAAGATTGATACACAGGTGAGAAAATAAGCTGGGAATAAATTCATACACACGCATTCCGCCTTCTGAAGCAAAGTTTCATTAGCTCGTTACAGGATTATAATTTAGAATAAAAGATCAGTAACAAGGGAGAATTCATATTTGTGGCTATTCCTACAGTCAGTCAATTTTATTTTAAATAAAACTTCCTAGAATGGATGTGCAACTTTTGAAAGTTCTAATTATAGGGGTATTTTAACACTATTTGCTAATGAAAATATTACTGTGTTTACCACTTTTCAGTCATGTAAACTTCATTTTGGCAATTTTCATTCACTGATTTTCTCAACCAAACCACACAACTTTGAAAATAAATCTTTCCAAATTTTGTGTTAATGTACAAATAAACCCTATGGTAAATGTGTTTACCCTTATCAGCTGCTGGCCCCGGTGAGCATTAAATACATAAAACTACTTCAAACAACCACATGGGCAAGGGAGGGATGAAAAGAGCAGCCTTTGAAACTGACTAATTTTGTTTATTTTTAAAGTTCTGTAAAGGAAAAAAAAAATCAATTTCTACACATCCTTTCTCCTAAAGTAGCAATATTTAGAGTATTTTCAAAAGTAGAATGGCACCCCCCCACCCCCCCCCCAAAATGGTCACATTTTATTTTGTCACTATATACAGCTAGGAGACAAAATTCCACGCACTTTGAACTTGCCACATCAGCTAATTTTGGACTTTAGTTCTCAGACAGTTCCTGTTAAGGCAGCTATGTCCCTAATTATTCGATACATATTCTAAAAGGCCGTTCTTTTACCTTTTCATTCACCCGCATTGCATTTTTCAGATGCCACTCTTCCTCCTCTTCATCCCAGTACTGTTCAAATGCTTCCTGACAAATTTCACATATCTGAAAAATACAAACTCATCGATAAAGTTTTACAGTTCATTTTCTAAACTCAATCTGCTGATAAACAAAAATAAAAGTGACAGGCAGCAATGGATTTACTGCGTTGAACTCTTAGCAGTAACAAATACTGTAATAGACAGAAAGAACACACCTCATCTGACCCTGCTGGTCCAGCCGGCACACTTTGAAATTCTTTTTCCTTAGCAGCTTCTTGAGTTTTCAGTATAACTTCCTCGTGTACTTTCTCAAAGAACTGGCTCTTTGCACGTTCCTCTAAGTCTGCAATTTCTTCAAACTCTATCCAGTCCTAAAAAAAATTTAAATACAGTAAATATTGCTTAAAAATAGTATATGGTTTCTCAAATATTTGATAATTTCTAGGTCAAAATCTTTGCCAAAAAAAAAAAAAACCAAAAAAAAAAACGATTTCATACTGCTTAAAAGAATTATGTAAATAAAGAGTATATCAAATGACCCATACATTTATTAATATTCAGTAATCCACCTTTTTTGTGAGTTAGAACATCTGTAACATCTTGTATAAAGTACATTAATATTCCACTGGGGAGAAAACTGACAAAAACCAGTCAATACACTGCCAAAGTCCTGTTTTAAAGGCTTATCACGTGCAAGGAAATTCACTGAAAAAAAAGTTAATGAAACAAAATAGGTAAAAGAACTTAGCACTTACCTGTAAACTGTAGTACCACCTTCGGTGGGTTATTTTCCTGCTGACATCCTTCTCTGTCCTGTTTTGGCGATAATGCCAGTCCAAATGGTCAGCATAAATATCAGTTTGAGATTTGGTAAACCTCATACCGCAGGAATAACACTGAATGCCAGTATAAAGACGGTTTATCACACTATCATAACGCCTGTATTAAGAAAGTTATTGTTATTTACGCAGTAAAGAATTAAGCAAATACTTGGCTTTGCAGAAAATTGTGTTTTAGTTTTTTTTACTTAAAATAAAAATCCTCTTTGTGATATCGCAAATAACTCGCTTGCAGAAGGAAAACTCTATATAGGATCTAATCTCATACTGCACATGGCTGGCTCCTGAAGCTATATACAAATATATCATTTTATAAGTGAGCTGCTAAGATTATCTCAAGGACCCAAACAAGTTTGGACATTATTGGATTGTGTAAAAATGTGTGAATAAAAAGTAATTTTAGCATAAACATTATCACAGGCATACATACTGTTTAAGGTCCTCCATAGAAAAACTAGTAAGGTCTGGCACATCTTGGTCTTCATCGGGATCTTCCTCCTCTTCTTCGGGTGCAGGCTGTGCAGCTGGCTCAGCTGCTTCTAAAAAATAAGATTGATTTATAGTCAACATTCTATATTACTAGACAATAAGTTTACAATCTTTTATACCACTCACTGCTATTCATACACATCTTAATTCAAATCACCTAAAAGACAGGACTATCAAGTAATGTTTCTTTTTACTCAGACCCAAACAGAAACCAGTATAAAAATTTTCACAATGCTTGTGGTTCTCAGATATACCCCATCCTCCAACTATTTACCAGAATGAGCAACCTTCTTTCTTCACAACAGGACTGCTTTCTTACTGATCAAAATTTAGCCCTTTAGCTTTTTGAAGAACATAAATCAGAGATACAAAGTCCAGGAAAGATAATCGGTAACTGGTTATGCTATAGACCCATAGTGTCTCTGTCCTCTCAAACAGGAAAGAACAGTGAGTATAACTACAGCAATGTCCTTAAATCTCAACATAATTGTATTTAATCTCTCCACATCCAGCCAACACTGACGTTCTAGAAATCAAAAACATAATTCTAAAAATGGCATTTAATTGACTATGAAATAAGGGCTATGTTGATCTAATTAAGAAACACTACTCACGTGTAGTAGAAGGCTCTGTCTTTGCAGGCTTTAGTATTCCTGTCGAAAGCAACTTTGAGAACAATTTATTAACGTCAAGTTGTCCCAAGTGATTTTCTGGATAAGGAAATGCACCTAAGGAAAAAAAGAAAAAAAATACACATTTATCCAAGGAGCTGCATTTGCTGGTTAGTTTTGCAATAATATTTTGGAATTCTTTGTTTCAAATTTAGGGTTATTATTCCTTCATTATTTCTCCTTTCAGGCCCTGTTTAAGTACTCCACCAGCTTGTACTTAACCTAGCGCCAGGTAAACAAGAGGATGATTGGTGAAATAATTAAACAGCATAAAGTAAAAAGTCACAAAACAAATTTATACCTCACAAACCACTTGCAATTTTGAAACAAGACAAACGTATACAGTTTAAATATTTTTTGTCCAACTGGAAGAACATTAAATTCGGTTATAAAAATATGTGGTTCAGGGAAGCGCACCTGGCTGATTCTGTACAAACACTGCTCCAGCAGGTCCTTGTGGAGGTACAAATGGCTGATCTTGGCTGAAAGGCGCAGGTTGAGATATTCCTGCAGGCTGAGGCATTCCTCCTAATGGAGGGAACTAGAGAAAAGGAAATAGGAGTTACAAAGATGTAGTTAATAGTGTATTTGTACATAAAGTTATGGTCCAAGTAGAAGCATTAAGGGGAATGAATATACAATTACATTTGACATTTTAGCTTTACTGATAGCAGCCATGTTGTTAAACAGATCTCCCCCTCTCCCATTGTTTTCTATGGTGATTTTGACAATATTCAGGAAATATACTTAATAACTAATTATACTTTAGACAATTTTTTGTAAGCACAGATTAATATATATTAAACACACGAGGCATTTTCATTTTTGTGTTCCTATCCTTTTAAAGGTAGAAATCAGGCTTAGAAGAGCTAGCAATTAAGATCTTAAAGCAAATGTGTTGCCTTGTTTCAAGACATTCCTTTTAGGGCAAATGATGCCCCTTCTAAAGCTCACTTAACAGCTACTGGAACACAAAGCTACAAGAGTAAGCTGGTGAAAAATACCTGCAAATAAATATCTTTAAAATACTTTAGGAGTGTCCCTTTAAAAGGAAAACTATTGCTAGATTTAAAAAAAACAAAACAAAAACTTACCAGATTGCTTTAGCACCAGGATTGTGAGATTAAAACTGCTGGTCGCCTCTTGCTCCCGCCCCCCTATATTTGACATATACAGCGTCATGGTACCTCCCCCCCAGCTCAGTTCGCCAAATTCGTCAAAGCGAATGCGCAGATTGTTCCGCACATGCACTTTATGGCCACTGAGTGTGCTGCTGATAAAGCAATCAGGCAAGTTTTTTTTTTTTTT
>JAKJJM010013203.1:0-15079 GCA_021901965.1 Pipa carvalhoi
AAGCACGTGTGATAATAACACAGAGAAGCGCTGAGATAATACATCCTAATGCGACTTGCCAGCAGCAATATACAGTATAGTGTGTAAAGGCTTAGTCCTGGGGTACAACCAACTTACCGCTTCTCTGGGGGTAAGTAGTCCTCCCCCCTCCAGCGATCAGTAAGCCAAGAGTCCAACATGCTGAAAACTGACACATTGGAGATACGAGAGACAGGCAGGCACATGCCTGTCCGTCACCTCTGGCAGCCAATGAATGCGGGAGCGATGTTTTGACCACTCCTACTGTGGGCGTGGTTTGGCTGCCTGACAGTCCTGCCTGCCTGCCCTGCCCACGTTGCTATTAGAGGGAAATGCTGGAGTTAGATTGTTGCAGCAGGGGAGGAAGGTACTTACTCACCTTTATTATTGGACTCCTGCTCCTTCCTTGTACTGAGAAGCCTACATTTATCTGGCCTGCTGCAACCCGGTTCTGCAGCTGGATTCCCAGGATCCAAGCTGAGCAATGGGTAAGTGTGTATGAAGGGGTGATCCAGGGGGGGAGAGTATAACCCCCGGTGCTGTCAGGCTAAAACAACTTTCCCAAGCATGTCCCATCCAGGCTATTTACACTGACTTGTTCTTACAAGCCAACAGCAAACACGATAGGGATCATTAGCATTGGTTGCCAATAATAGCGAGTCTATGTCATTGCTTGGCCAGGTATAAGCAAGGGTTAAAATCTCTCTTAGCAATGACATGCACAGGGGGGCCTCCGAGTCTATTAAAGGGGAAGTAGTCCAACCAGAAAGTGCATGTCTTCTTCTGACTCTGGGTAATTTTATTTTCATTTGCCAAGTGTGTTGGGGGGGCGCTAGGTTTGGGGGCTACTTTTGCCAGGTTTAGATGCCCAGTTTCTCTCCATGGCACCATCTTACCCACCATAATCAGTAAAGGGACCTGTGTCTCCTTCCTTTGCAGAGCCTGCCTTCGGGGAAGTGAACCAGCTGGGCGGTGTGTTTGTGAATGGCAGGCCCCTTCCCAATGCCATCAGGCTGCGGATAGTGGAGCTGGCACAGCTGGGGATCCGACCTTGTGACATTAGCAGGCAGCTCCGCGTGTCCCATGGATGTGTCAGCAAAATCCTAGCGCGTTACAACGAGACCGGATCCATCCTCCCGGGGGCCATAGGGGGCAGCAAGCCCCGGGTCACTACCCCCACAGTGGTGAAACACATACGGACTTACAAGCAGAGGGATCCAGGGATCTTTGCTTGGGAGATCAGGGACAGGCTGCTGGCTGATGGGGTGTGTGACAAGTACAACGTGCCCTCAGTCAGCTCCATCAGCAGGATCCTGCGGAATAAGATTGGAAACCTGTCCCAACAGAACCACTATGAGAGCCACAAGCAGCACCCCCATCCCACAGCCCCCTCCGCATTACAATACAACCACCTGTATTCTTACCCTAGCCCTATAGCAGCAGGAGCCAAGGTGCCAACCCCACCTGGAATGCCCTCCATCACTGGCACTATGGCTATGCCAAGGACATGGCCCTCATCCCATTCTGTTACAGATATCCTGGGGATTAGATCCATCACCGATCAAGGTAAGGACTACACTTTATTATATTCCATTACCTGGGATTAGTTGACCCAAATACACATTTATTGTGGCACTTTCCTGGCACTGCCTGGGAAGAAGATTTGAGCAGACAGACTGAATCCGCACATTAACCCAGATTCTGTATATATAAAGTAGGAAACAATTACCCCCATCGTTAACGTTTCGGCTTTTTATCAATGGCTCTGTGTTACAATGCACATATACCAATTCCCTGGCATATAGAGAGTGGCCTTTATACTGCCATTTAGCTGTTATTCCTGACTGAAAGTCATCTGCTAATGTGAACATATATGGCTAAAGAATTGCTTTAAACAAGGAATATAATTTTATCAGCTGTGGGTGAAAAGTAACTTTGTATCTGGGATTTGAACCCATGGTTTTATTGTAGAAGCAAAGTTGAGATTCATTCAGTATCACACAGAAGGGGATCCATCTTTTTTTTGCATCTTAAAACAAATCGTTAAGAAAATAAAGGGATATGTAATTTTTTTTTTTTTTTAGTTTTTAGTATGTACACATACAACTATACACACCAGAAATAGACGTGTCATAAAGTTCATTATTATACATGTATATGTATGTGTGTAGTTTAATTCTAACTATTAGAATTGCATTTGCCTTTTGATTAACATTAATAGTGACAACAATAAAGTAAAATAAACATGGATTTGAATACATGCACGTAAATGATTTAGCACTTTAATAGCATTACACAGTAAGGTGAGGTATGCTGAAATTATTATATTTTCACATCTAAAAAAAAACCCAATGCAACCCCTTGATTTATTTTGCAGTAAAAACATATCTTGTTTGTGAATCAGATAGCCAGAGCTGTGAGAAGTTCCCACATATATCTAGGGCATATATTATGTGACCATTAACTATAACAGCGCCTGTGGGAATTGCTATGGGAATACTTTTCAGTCCCACAGACAAATATATTGTGCTTCACTTCTATGGGATATATTAGGGCCCCATACGGTGGAACTGTGTATAATACATTCAGACAAGCTATGAAATTGTATTTTATTATTTTCTGATAAAAAATGAGTGTGGGAAAAAAAATCCCAATGACTGAAATTTGTATCTAACTTAAAAATTAATTTCACTTTTAGCACAAAAAAAAAAAACAAACAAACAAAAAAACAGGAATTTGTCATCAGCACAATGCCATTTTGGAAATTAGGGAAAGCGTTTTCACTTCTTCTGGTTTATGTGCAATCAGACTAAATTTACCCAGACAGGAAGTTCAAATGTCAGATAATTGGTTTCATTCTTAGGCACAAAGTAAAAAGCTCTGGGCATAATCCTACCAAGAGGGGAGAATTTTCCCCTACATCTAGAGACTGATTTTCTGCTCATTTCCAAGCTAAATATTTCATTGAACAGAGAGAGAAATTCACCTTGGGACCCCCCTTGCCAATCACACAACTCCCTCAGTGGTTTATTTTAATGTAATAATTTGAAGGAATAAAAATGTTTCCCCTTTTCTTCTCCCAGATGACATTCTCTCTCTCTCTCTCTCTCTCCATCAGTTCCCTTTCAGTGGAGCCCCAGCCATTAATTGGTTAAGGAGAAAAAGGCTTATGTTTACACTGCCTTAGTCTTCTCAGTAAAGGCACGGAACATTCTCAAGAAATATACAGAGATTACAATTTCCTGATGTGCTGTTTAAAAAAATAAAAAGGGGAACATAACATTGGAGAATTAGATTACAAATTGGGAATGTTTGTAGATCCCTCTAATGGTTTCCTCTTTTATTAACACCACATTGCATTCAAGCCTCCGAGGGAACTGTCTGGAATTGTTCCTCTGGTCTCCTTGCTATGTGTGGGGAGCTGTGTCTCTCACTCCTTAGCTGTTCAGCTGTGCTGTGCCGGCCTCAGCCCTCTTCTTTCTAGTCAGACTGTTAATTGATCCGAGGAAGCCACCTGTGACATTGGGACAACACATTGTGACCGGTGAAAGTGTAAATGGCTCATAAAAATAGTGGGGGCATAGCAGGGAGTATGGGAAGCTTAACTGCCATTACACAGGGAGACACAGGAGAA
Organism: Pipa carvalhoi; assembly: GCA_021901965.1. Classification (NCBI taxonomy): domain Eukaryota; kingdom Metazoa; phylum Chordata; class Amphibia; order Anura; family Pipidae; genus Pipa; species Pipa carvalhoi. The sequence goes on from JAKJJM010013203.1 coordinate 3,653, forward strand.
AGGCATAAGGGAACCTAAAATAAAAGGTGTGACTCTTATTATTCCAGTTTTCAATATGATGTAGGTTCCTGGGCAATTGTACAGGCCCTCAAAATTACATTTCACTTTCCTTTAAGTTAGAGGCAACAGAAAAAAAAAATAAGACTTTAAATAATAGTAGGGAATTATGGGAATGTCTTTTATGGCGACTGATGGCATAATGTATGTATGTATATATAGCATTGTTTAAAAAAAAATTGGGGTCATGGGTTTTCGTTTGTCTTTTTATAGATAATAATAGATATCTTAAAATAATATGATGTGTGGCTATTATTATTCCATGCCCTTATATACAGTTTGCAATATGATGTAGCCTCTTGAGTAATTGTATAGGCCCTCATGATTACATTTCACTCTGATTTAAGTTAGAGGCAATAGTAAAAAAACACTTTAATAGTAGGGAATCATGGGGATGTCTTCTATGGTGACTGATGGCATAATGAATAGTATTGCTAAAAATTCTGTGTTTCTGGGTTGTTATCGAATGTCTCTATAGATAATAATAAATCGCTTGTCATTTCCACAATTCTGACCTCCCATCATTTCTCGCACTGTGAGAATTTTGCCTCTTTTTCTTTCTCTCCCTCTCTGTAAAATAAACATTTCTGACAAATTCTGGAATGCTAAGTATTTTTCAGGTTTGTAATTTTTTTTTTGTTTCTTTGAAACAACCAAATCGGTATCTTCTCCTCTACAGTTGCGGGAATGTTTTTTTTTACAAATAAAGGTGTAGATCGATTTATCTAAATTTTCGTTTTTTTCCTGGGAGTAGAGTTTTTTTCTGAGCAGAAGGTGCGTCATAATGCGCCATTATAAGCTGTAAAACGTGTCACGCAGAAGTAGTGATTAATTGCAGTGCGATTAGCTGGGGTCATTACTGAAGTGACAAGTGATCGCTTCCTAAATCTCAGCCCAATTCCCACAGTGAGGTACAGCGATTCTTTCTGCCCTGACTCTTGTGTATTTAGGGGTTGGGAAGTTCACACATTGGGTAGCAGGTATCTAGACAAATATACAGAAAGCCAAAATATACAGCGGCCAAAAGTGTGCCTCTGACCGCAGTATTTTAATAACCTGATCTCAGAGCCTGTAATTATATCTTTAGTGCATGCGGAGTAAGCCAATGGATATAGAACGCCCGAGGAATCCTACAGTTACGTCATAATAGAGCAGTTTAGTGCCCAGTGTCTAAGGCCTTAGATTTACACAATGGGAAGTCTACAGATCATTAGCAGGTGATATCTCTGTGCCACTGACCCAAATGTGTACTGAGAGGAACTGACGCATAAAGTCTGAGCAGTAGAAAATAATAATAATCTCTTTGCATCAACACTAATTATTCCTTCAATAAATGTAAGTGATTAGACTTTCCAATAATTAAAACGTGAGTCTTATTTCCCACCTTTAGAATAGTTTGTCCATATAAATAGATGGTGTTGAAATAGTTAATGTTATGTGTGTCTAAGTCTGTCGACTATATCTATATCCAACCAGTTATCTATGATAGCAGTATAGCATCTAGAATTTATCTAAGCCACCTTATCTATATAGCAAATCACCTTTTATAAATTATGGTTATTATCTCTCTCCATCCATCTTTATCACGTGTCTATCTCTATAATGTATCGATCGATCTTTTGCTGGCCAGTCAGATATATCTAGCCCTATGCAGTCGCTAAAACACCTATCGGTTGCTTGTCGCTCTTAACCTTTGCTGTTCTCCCCCAGTTAGTGACACTTCGCCCTATCACAGTCCCAAGGTGGAGGAATGGAGCAGTCTGAGTCGAAATACGTTTCAGTCAGCTCAGCACATGATCAATGGCCTGGAGAAGAGCTCTCTGGACCAGGAGGTCAAGTACAGCCAGGTAAGGAGGACTCACCGCCCGTCTGGTGCATAAGTAACTCATAAGTAACTCCACTACTACATGCAATTGCACAAAAATCTGATTTGCAAAAAAAAAGTGTGCTAGACAATCCAAATGTGCACTAATCAGCGACTGGGTTAGCCTTGTAGGTATTGTTACCTTCTGTTCCCCGGCAGCTGCAGAAATAGTAAGCATATAGGATTTAATGAGGAATATGGGCACCGTTTAATAGTGGAATACAAGATATAGGCACGGTTTAATAGCGGTGTACAAGATGTGCACAGCTTCTCCTATCTCTAATCACTAGCGATCTGTTTAGTTTATTTAGCGATCTGTTTAGTTTGTGCAGCGATCAGGTGGCAGTAGAACCTGGAATGTCATGGCATTGTGACGCATATATAACGTCACAGGCGCATTGCCTTTCTTCGCTTTTATTAGTATTAATAAGGTTCTGATCTGTGTATAAGTATTTACTGCTCCCACACAATGGCTATCAGGAAGATCCCATATGTTATTTGAGAAAGATCAGTTTATAAATCGGGCAAAAACTTAAAGCGAAAGCGTATACTGAGCAATCAGCATATGTATGAAAAGCCCTTTATATATATAAATCGCTGATGAAACTCTACTTCCCCTTTATAAGTTTTAATGATTTGCCCAAATCATATATTTTTCTAATCATATATACAAATACACAGACACATATTTTTTAGTATATTTTCCTGCTTATTACACGTATTACTAACCTGCTATAACCATCATATCGAGAAACCTCCTCTATAAAATGATGTTTACAATTGTTACAAATGTTGCAACATGTGTGGAATAAAATCAGGACGTTCAGTTGTCGGTGCTTGTTATTTCTTTTTAAATAAGTTAGGGACAAGAATTGCTGCAGGGGATCTATTGAGCGTGCTTCAGGCACAGTTAGTAATAACAGGGAAAGGTGTACAAAATATGTACTCCAACCTTTGTTTCTTTATGGGATATATACAATATATCAGAACGCATATTTCGTTGAGGAATAAATAAAATTAGTAGGTTAATTTTTGAGGAATAAATAAAATTAGTAGGTTAATTTTTATGAGAAAGAAATGCCTAAATAACTAAATTATTGTTATTTTTTTACAATTAGTTCCCCTTTATTTACATAATTAAAGCAACAGACAAACATGAAATATTCAGTCATACCCCCTAAGAACAAAGGCAGTCTTAGAATTAAAATGAATCAATGACTGTAATTATGTTTCCATGTAAAATATGTGATCTACTGATACAAATGTGTTATATGCTGGTGTATTTCTTAGCTCTGACAGCTACTGGCGTTACTCAATTGATTGCATGTAGAGACCTTAACTGTACAAAAATGTATCTTTATTTATTGTCATAAAACAATCCATAGAAACCAATGGGCCATTTTTCATTAAAATTGTCAGAAATATTATATTGGGATTGTTCCATTGTTACCATGTCAAACGTGGTCACTAGAGTCAATAAGAGTATTTAATATCTCAAGTGCGATGTAGGTGAGAAATACGGTACTTGAAACCTTTTGTTGATGACCCACAAGGGCCTGTTCCTATTTTTACAAACGATTTAAAGGAACACTGTCACACAAAAGGTTTTGTTTGTGCGTCAAATGTGATAAAACTTTTAATTTTTAAAATAACTTACTGTGCCCTTGTATAGGATTACGGTTTGCCTTTCCCCTCTACTAAACACAGGATTAACTAACCAAGTGCGTGGCATAATAGGTTGGGGGGGGACACAAACCGATAATATTTAATTCTATAAAGCTGCAAATTTTTTATTTTTAGTCAGAAAAAAAGTACAACATTTTCTTACTGGAAGGTTTTTGTAATGGTGTTATCCCTTTAATACTCGATCGTTGTTTTGATGAGCGCCTAAATGTAAGAGTCACCTTGGCTCTATTGTCTGGAATCCGGGACTCGCTGTCAACTTTAAAGGCCAAGTTAAAATGACCTTTCGTTTCTAAAGTGTTTGGGAACGAAAAACCACACGGTTAAAAAAAAATAAAAATCGCCTACACAAAACAAGCGGGGATGAATTCATACAAAAAAAAACAAACTTGTTTGTAATGTTTGTTTGGTGGGATACTGTCTATTCATTATTTGCCTGTGCAAAATTGTTGTAACAAGCCTTGTGACGCCAGCGCTCTTTTATCCAACAGAAAGCAGATTCCCCGGGTATGGCAACAGATTAAGCCAACAGCCAATCATCGTAAAGATGCTATTTTTATCCAATTAAATCATCCCGCGCCGCAGGTTCCACAACAGAACTTGTGCTGTGACAGTGGTGCGGTTATTTCGCGTTGGCTGCTGGGTATGTACCCTACACAGCTTAGTGCCACTGAAGTAAATGGCTGTAGGTCTCCTGCACAGAGATCTGACCGCAAAGTACTCAGTATTTAGCGACTTTCCTGTTGCCTGGTGTGATGGAAGCCGCCATTTTCCCAGCTAGAGAGAGTAATAACACTATACAGCAATCCTCTACCATTTAGGACTTGTTGGCTTTAACGTTGTTTTATGTCGCAGCGACTGCAGAGCTAGTAGCGATCAAGTTGATCTTTGATAGCAAATCTAAGTTTGGCTTTAGGCTGATTAAAGTAAATCTGTTTGTAGAGGTGCACCATGATGTACAGACATAATAATAAATCCCTTCCCCCAGCCCTGTGGCATAGGAAGCTAGACTGGATATAACAGGGAACAGGGTGTAGAGAGGGGCAAGGGGTTAGGATGGAATCATACTGTCTGTTCCAGGCAGAGAGCAGGAGTCTGAGGGTCCCTATACTTCAGGAGCTTCAGCTGCAGTCATACTGAATACAAATGGAAACTTACACATTTTACTATTAGTATAAAAAGGAAAACTAGATTGTAAGCTCCACGGGGCAGGGACTGAAGTGAATGATGAATCTCTGTAAAGCGCTGCATAATATATCAGCGCTATATTTAATTTATATATCATTCATTCACTTCATTTGTTTCATACACTAGTTTAAACATGCTCATGATCACTCGCTGAAAAATATCCTATTATGTTTGAATGTAGTATTTATATTGTAATAGTCTAATGGGATATGTGGGAATGTGGTATAAACTCACTCATGTCCCATTTTGTCATTAGTTTTCAGATTATTTATAGACAGATAATCTTTATGTGTATGGACGCAAAGCCTGCACGCATTCTACTGTAAGACGGTACAAAGTTCATGTATAATAATAAACACACTGCATTGCATAGGGATTTACAGGGGAAATTTATAAAGGTTATTTCGACCTATTCACCGCAATTTGATCCGTTGTCCTGCTATTTTTCCGTGTTATCACTATTTTTTTTATTTTCACTGCATTTTCCATTTCTCTCAATTTATGTTGTGAATAAAATGTATCCATACTGGAAAAGATTGATATCGATAAATAGCAATTTGTTAATACCACTATACTTTACATTACTTTTCCTTTGATCTTTTTGATGGGGACTTGGAAAAACTGTTCTAAACCATCTCCATAGGGAATAATGGGATTTCGCCTCCCTCAACCAGACCAACACTTTTCAGCGATAAAAAAGGTTTTAAGGAGCTTATCAATATTTTGACCTAATTAAAGGTATATTTGGGTATACCAGGAGAAAACTTTTTTGATTTTTATAAATATCCCCCTTAGAGTATTTACAGAAACAGAAGATAGAGGAGCCGCAGTAAAAAGGTGAAATAGTAAACAAAACAAATGGAAACAGTAAATGCATGTATACTAGGGAGATGTGTACTAAAGTGAAAAGTTTTTCTACTAGTTAATGCAGGAGAACTGCCTATTTTTATTAATATCACTGTTTTTGTCTATTTACTAAGCTGTTCAAAGATAATTTTATCAATAAAAAATTCACCTGCTTTAAGCTGTTAAAAGCACATTATTCCGTCTGCAGTTGGTCCTGTCTCTTAGCCACAGTCCAAAATGACCAATATCGATCTCAAATGGGTGGTAAACCTAATAGAAAAACACTGCAAATTGTGCTGCTTTTAATTCATCGATATTTACCAATAACAATTTAATTCTATGGGGAAATATTTTTATCGATCCTTTATAAATCAGGGGAATCGAAATGTGTAGGGAAATGAAAATGACAAAGAAACAGTGTGAAACTAAGCAATATGATCAAAATGGTCCTAGTAAATAGCCACCTAAGGAGGATATTTACTAAGGTCATTTCGATCTTTACACCCGTTTTTCACCCAATTTTTCTTGTTTTTATTTCTGCTGCATTTTCCTTTTACCCTAATGTATGAAAAGTCAAAAATAATTTATCGATATCCGTAAATATCGATGTGTTAATACCGCTCAAAATTACATTAGTGTCAATGGAGCCCTTTGATATCGCTGATATTTTCACCAGGGACTTAGAAATTTTTTTGTGCCCCATCTCCATAGGTAACAATGGGTTTTCGCCACCTTCAAACAGGTAAATTCTTGAATAGGTAAAAAAAATAAAAATAAAATGGGCTCTGGAAATTTAGATATTGGTGAAAAATGAGTGAAAACAATGAATGATATTAGTAAATATCCTCCTAGGGGTTTAAATAACACTATGGTATTTTTTCTTTTTTTTAGTTACGTAGCCCCAATCATTCTCTGCTATAGTCAAATAGCAAAACAAATTGCGTGTAGTTGGGAACAAACTAATTTTGTGACTTTTAATCCCCACAATATACCTGGTGTAAAATAAATATTCACGGTTCTGGCATTACATCATATTGCACTCCCGGCAACTCTGGACACGAGTTTAATGACGCTATATTTCCAGGTGCGACACATATGTCACTGACATAGCCGTAACATTCTGCCATTTCACATTACATCAGTGGCAAGGGTTACTTACCCATACTGTTTACATTGTGTTTCCTCTGCCGTTAGTGAATATTTTGCGCTAACAGTTTATTGCATTCCCACTATTGTATTTTTATCATTTAACACTGCACAGAATGTTTTTCCATCATTTTAGGCTTAGTTTCAGTTACATAGATAGTCAGAGATGAAGGCGTAATCTTATCGCACGTCCCTGTTATGCATTTACATTTGCATATACATATATGACAAAGAGATACTGGGAATATTACCTGGCTAGAGACAGGCTGCGGTTTTAACTGCTCCTCAGAAACAGATGATGCACATTACAATGCTGTCTAGGCAGAATGCAAAGTCATATGGATAAATGCAAACATGGGTAAATGGAATGTCCTGTGTGTACGTTTGTCTCCCTACATTAACTATCCCTATAGAAAAAAATATACAAAACTAAAATGGACATATGTTTTGTCCCTGTGTATTTCTCTCTTGGAGCCCTCCAAATGCCATAAAAACTCCTTCCTACAGCACCCGCTTTCAGGTTTTAGTTCATTGACAGCTGGGTAGCTCTGCACTGGAAAGTGTGTACACTAGTAAAGAGTTAAATTAGGGTTTTATGGGTTAATAATAAGAGACACAGAGCTGCCCAGAGGTATACCCACAATGCCACTCTACTGAATGTGTGTTTTCCTTATTCATAGTATCATTAGCCAGAACCTCTCCAGCTTGATGGTAAGCTTCTGAGAAGGGGCCTTGCTTCAGTTTCATTGTTTGCCACCTGTTGTTAGAAAATGTTTGTTCTGGGAGATGTAAACGTCCCCACGCTGCGAGACAATAAATAATCATTTGTGCCGGTTAATCATGTTTAGCTTCACATAGATCTATGTTGTGTTTTTAAGGAGTGTTTTCACTTTTACATTTTTCTTAGGAGATTGTATGCAAGGCACTCATATGTTTCTGCAGCTATGCTAAAGAGGCTTGCTTGTATTTAGCTTTCTGTCACAATAAGGGGCACGTTTACTAACGTTGAACAGGCTTTTCAACTGGCAAATGCAGGAGAATTAGCCGATATTTAACAATATCGCTGTTTTCTCCTATTTACTAAACTGTTGAAAAACAATTTTATTCCCCAAAAGAATTCTCCACCCTCAGACTGGCGTAAACCCATTATTCCCTATGGATTTGGTCCTCATCGAAATGAGATATCGATCTGTAAGGGAAGGAACCATCATAGAAAAGCATGGCAAAGTGTGCCCCTGTTAACAGATCCTTATTTATTGATAACGATTTATTTCCAAACATTTTTGTCAATCCTTTGTAAATCAGGGAGATCAAAAAGTACAGGGAAATGGGGTGAAATCAATCGATATGGTCGAATTGGTCTTATTAAATATGCCCCTAAGGGGCTTGATAAACTCGGTAAAGTTTTCTCCTGGTATATCGATATACCTTTAATTAGGTTGAAAATATCGATATTGCTGATATAGATATTTATTAAGCCTCTTAAGACCTTTTTTATCCCTGAAAATTGTTCGCCCGGTTGAGGGTGGTGAAAACCCATTATTCCCTGTGGAGATGGTTTAGAACATTTTCCCCTAAGTCCCCATTGAAAAAATCAGCTATATCGATATAGATGAAAAGTAGCTCCGCTGAAAGTAAAGTCTTTTTCGATATCAATAAATATTATTCAGCAGTACATAAATTGAGGGATTTCGAAAATGAGACGAAAAGAAAAAAAATAGCAATAATGCAGCAAAAAACATCAATATAGACGTGGGGGAAAGGTCAAACTGACCTTAGTAAATGTCCCCCTAAGAGCGTGTTAGCTGTGAAACTATGCTACTTAATTCAAATAAGGTTTGGAAAGTTATTTAAATAACATAACAATAGGGTTTATTTAAACCAGTAAGAATATTTGGTAGCATGTTGATCTAGTCTGATTGTCACTGAGGGTCAGAAAGGAATTTTTTCACGTTAAAGCAAATTTAAATGTTTTTTTTTTTTTAATAGTTTCCTCTGGACCAATAAGAATAAATTAAAGGTTATTTGCATGACAAAAATGAAATAGTAAATGGTGCATTTATCAGGACCCAGGCTAGCTCAGTCTCCGGGCAGTTATTACAATAACATTGGGATTTAGGGGGTCATTCCGGAAACTCTGAATTTTCCGTCCCGAATTCACTCATAACGAACTCCCATTATAAAGTCGCGACTGCGACAATTCTCCCATTATAAAATCACAACCGCGACAATTTTTTAGTCGCGGTCGCAATTTTTATAATGGGAGTTTGCTTTCAGTGAATTCGGGATGGAAAATACGGAGTTTCCAGAATGACCCCCTTAATGCAAGCCTTCAGTGAAATCTCTACAGGATTTTCTCTGCTCTCATATACTCACATTCCTGGGAAGAGAGCGACACCACTTTGGGCAAAAGTAACAGCTACCACTTAGTTAACTTTATAAAGTAAACAGGATTACTGCATAAATTCATTTTAACTTGATTATCCCATACGTTATGATAATAACCCACACACCACAAGACTTGCCAATACCATGGGGGAAATTTATAAAGGTCGCTTTCACCATTTTGCCACAATTTGGTCCATTTCGCAGCTTTTTGCCACATTTTCGATTTCCCTCAATTTATGTAATGCCGAATAAAATCTATAAGATCGATATGGATAAATATCATTGCATTAACACGCCGCACTTTACGTTACCTTCAATGGAGCTCCTTTTCTGTCAATATCACTGATCTTTTTGATGGGGGACTTAGAAAAAAATGTTCTAAACCATCTCCATAGGGAATCAGTGATCTCAATATTTTTGACCTAATTAAAGGTATATCGATATCAATGCAAGGACAAGATTCCAAGGGAATCACTAAAATGCTCAGCGCCCTAACAATACTATAGATATATACACCGATACATGAAAATGTGCGAACAAACAAGTGAAGAAATAAACCTGTTATATAAAAAATACACTTATAAGAAAAAGAATTCGTCCAAAATAAAGAGAGATATATATAAAAAAATGCATTCTGGACTTCACTTGCACAGCAGCCAAGATCAGTGACTTTATACATTGCTGTTTTTCATTATTGATCTGGTGAGCGTATATATCTAGGGGGGTACGTTCTCCCTCAATCACCTTATTCATCACCTCACTGTTTTTATCGTTTGGTTTAATTCACGATTTTAGTATAAGAATCCATGTACCTTTTGATAATGAACTAGGGGTTTTCCCCTTTTATTTTTGTTTTTGCGCTTCCCGCAGCCTCCTGTTCTCGCTCTCAGGACTTTTGCTCTTCTGGATATCAATATCCATATACCAGGAGAAAACTTTTACAATTTTTATAAACATCCCCCCATAATTCGTTTCCTGAACTGCTATACTTTTTACTAATTTGGACAGTCTTATCTCTTTCGAGGGGTAACCCTGCCAGCACAAGGCACAGATAAGTAAAATATCAGCAAAAATCAGTGCAACATTAGTAACTTTTTTTAAGAGGGGTTACCAATAGTAGTTCATTCCTGAGTGAATGGGCCCTCCTCTCTCATTTCTTATACAGACCCAATTTTCATCCTCAAAATACACACATGGGACGCACTTCTTCTCCAAAACGCCTCAGTGTAGATTTATTAGTAAATCTTCAGAGACAGCAAAACGTTTCAAGGATCCCTCCATCTTTCTCCAGTGCAAAACATCATGTGAAAAATTCACTGCTTTACCAATATCACATCATATCAATTAACTAACAACGCCTGAATGTACAAATAAAGGGGAACAGAGTGGACAGATTAGCCCCCTTATTCCCCCATACCTAGCACCCATAAAACAAGTAGGGGGGATTTACTAAGGTCATTTCGACCTTTTTCCCACAATTCGATCCATATCAACGTTTTTTTTTTTGCCCCATATTTGAATTCCCTCAATTTATGTAGTACTGAATAAAATTGATCAATATTGATAAATATCGATGCATTAATACCACTACACTTTACATTACTTTCAGCGGAGCTCCTTTTTCATATCGCTGATCAATGGGGACGTAGAAAAAAATGTTGTCAACTATCTCCATAGGGAATAATGGGTTTTCGACTTTTCCAACCACGCAAACACTTTTCAGGGATAAAAAGGTCTTAAGGGGTTTAATAAATATCGATATCGCTGATATATATATTTCCGACCTAATTAAAGATATATTGATATACCAGGAGAAAAGTTTACCAATTTTAATAAATATCCCCCATAGTTTGCTTCCTCTGTAACCATTGTGCAAGGTGTGTTAGGAAATGGCACCTGACTTTCTCTAGCATTTGCAAGGTGAGCTGTGCCCATGCCAAATGAGAGCTAGTACCAGAGAAGAACAATAAAGTTGTCATTCTCTTGCAATACTTGGTCCAGTGTCCCATGATGCAGTGCACTTACAGTACACAGATACATACAACATACAACCGTGGAAGACATTTTGTTCCTTCACAAGACTACTGTTAGCAAAAAGCCTGGGACGGCCAGATCCTAACTTGAAAGAATGTCAGGAAATCCTTTTCTAGCTTTAAAGTGCACCTATCGTTTCCCTCCTGTCTCTGCCTGTCAGCTCGACACTGCAGGCTTGTCGGATAGAAAGGCTGTAGGAGGAGGTGCGGATTACTTGATTG
>JAKJJM010013242.1:0-16092 GCA_021901965.1 Pipa carvalhoi
AGTGGTTCTCAACCTTTTTATTGCTGTGACCCCTTTAGTACAGTTCCCTGTGATTTGGTGACCCCCATTCATTAATTGTTATTGGGCGACCCCATTCAAACCCTTTATTTCTGATGGTCTTAGGCGACCCCTGGCAAATCGTCATTCGACACCCAATGGGATCCCGACCCACAGGTTGAGAACCCCTGACCTAAATGGAAGGGAAACATTACATACAGATAGAGGTAAGAGCTTATAACGATGTGCTGAAACATTGGTCAATAAATACATATAATTGACAATAAAATATACATAAAAATAGTGCTAGTGCTCCATAAGGAAGGATTTCAGTTTGGTTTTAAAAGTGCAGAGGGAATGTTCTTACCGAAGATAAAGGGGTATAGAATTCCATATGTGTGGGGCAGAAAGAAAGAAGGGCTTAAGATGAGAAAGGGCAGTATTGGTGTGTGGCATGCAAAGCTGGTTGCTTTGGGTGGAGCACAGTTGATCTCAAGGAATGTACGGGCATACGAGTGAGGAAATGTAGGGAGGGGCAACTGAGTGAAGTGCCTTAAATGTCAGGAGGCAACTGTAAATGATTCGTTTGTTTACAGGGAGCTAAAGAGCAGAGAGGGATTGGGAGAAAGGCTGTCCCTTCCGGGGAGAAAATTCTGGCGGCACAATTTAGAATAGACTGGAGTGGGGAGAGGTGGGAAGCTGGAAGGCCAGATAGAAGAACATTGCAGTAGTCCAAGTGGGGGATATGATGAGAGCATGCATGAGGGTGTTCACAGTGGTGTGAGAAAGGAGCAGATCTTGGCAATGTTGCGAAGGACAAATCAACAGGTTTTAGCAGTAGAAGAGATGTGTTTAGAGAAGGAATGAGCAGAGTCAAGAGTCACCCCAAGACAACGTACAGAGGTTACAGGGTTGATGATCGCACCATCAACTTAATGTAATTAAGAAAATAAAACTTTCTGGTGCAGTGAGGGAACATTTAAGTTTTACAGGTTTTGGTTGCAAGTAGGTGAGCTTTAAAAAAAAATAAATATATATATATATATATATATATATTTACTTTAGTTCTTTTTTTAATAAAAACTGAGCAGCACATCACAGTGTATTTCGTTACCAGATTCACCTTTCATTGCAACCTTCCTCGTGAATAATTGTTAGTTTCTAGAAGGGCAGTAACTCTCAAAACCATATTATATTTTTTAAGAATAATCATTGAAATGACTCAAAACAGTTCTAGATTTTAGTTCCCCTTTACTCACGGAGTCATAAGTCAGTGACTAAAGGGACTGTCACCGTAGTTATATAGTAAACTTCCATCCAGCACACATTAATTAGCGAGCTCCTTCGCCTGTACATAATAGTGCTTCACATGGATCTCAAGTGATCTACTGGCAGTGGCATCTGCTAAACATAACGTGATAACTTGGACAGTAAAAGCCATTGTGCCACTCTCTTCATCACTACCGCTGATATTGACCAACACTGATATCCAAGCACCAGATTGCGCAGATTCGCACAAAACCAAATCATCAGCAACCCCCATGCGTTCTTTGTTTGAATATGGGCCTAATAAGCCCACACCTCTCCCAGTCAGACGGTGCTTGTCTGACATAGAATCCAACAGCCAATCAGAAGCTTCCCCGCCCATTTAAGCTGCATCTGCTTGTTCAGCAGTAGGCGATGTGAAGTCTATGAAGGCAGTTGGGTGGGATTGACTCGGTAAATTGCTTCCGGTATGGAGGTGGATTTTAATCATGAGAAAAGTAGGACCTTTAAGTCTTTCCTGAGGTGTTCCTGTCTATGGAGCACCGAGTATCAATAAGACTGTATTCTAATTAACCAACTTATTCCATGGAGAGGGAATACTATCTCGTATTACAGCTTTAAGAGAACCGTAACACCAAAACCCCTTTTTTAGCATTTATAGTTAAGACTCACACAGTCCGCACTAACAAAAGCATATCATTCCTAAAAGCTCGAGGTTTTTATTCATGGTTTTATTATGGTATTATTATTTATTCTTATAAAGTTCGAAAGAAACCGTTTCAGTGTGTAGGTAATTAAAGGGGAGGTAAAGTAGCAAACATGCCAGATAGCCTATCACTAGCTAAATTAAACCCTTTCAGGAATGTATGGGGCTTGCCCTACATTGGCTGAGAACTGTCTGACCTACCGTAGCAACACTATTAAATACTGAAAATATACTTTCATTGTGTCTATAGTTTAATTAATATATTGTTCAGGTTTGTTTTGTGTAATTTTTGCATGTTGTTGGTTGTACTTTTACTATAATGTAAGTCTCCAAATAGAAATAATTACAGTTTAAATGATTTTGGCTTATTTATCCACATTTATCCTAGGAATGTCTCACACAGAAGACCGACGTTATGTAGAATTGTGTCAGGACTCTGTACGTTTAACAGCGGAAAGCGTGGGTCTGGATATCACAGATGAGGTTGCTGCACTACTTGCTGAGGATGTATGTTATCGCCTCCGAGAACTTACACAGGTATTTTATGTTGTTTCTTTTTCCATGTTAATGTTGTTGCTTCTGTTGTAAGCCTATATGGATAATTTTATCTCCAATTAGAATGTTATTAGTTTGCTAATCATGTTTCTTACATTGTACAAATATTTTTTAACCACTGACAGTAGTATGTTTGCAAGGAATGTGTTTGCAAGGATATATTCACTGCCATTCTTTATTTTAAAAAAATGTAAACACTTTCTCTTATTAGTAAGGTAAACCATCAGTTTTGAATCCAGACGCTAAATCGTCCATCACCTATATATAACGTCCACTAAATAAAGAATTTACATTGTTGTTAAATGTTAGAGGTTCAAACAAACATTTTATTGTACACATGTACTGCACAGGAGAGCTGTTGTAGTCGGAAGAAAGCCAAGAAGAAACTGGCTTCACTGCTACCTATTTGGTGAAAACTTGTATGACAAGTGAAAGCATGTCTTAAAGGGAGTCTGGGAGGAGGCAAATATGGGCTCATTTTTATAAAGGGGAATCTTATTGACGTTGTGAGCATCTGTAAAGAATTATTAATACCCACATCCCCAGTCATTGCTATGGAGTCTCCTTAAAGGAGAACTTAAGGTTTGTTTGTTAAGGGGGGTTATTATACTTGCCATTCTCTATCTTTTCTGTAGCACTGCCTCCTGCTCTGTGGTGAAGCTGATCTTCTTTTCTTCATATCCAGCGCTGTACACACCTCTTCTTCAACATCACTGATGTGAGCAAGTTCAGAAGCAGTATTCTGAGCTAACGCTGCTTCTGCACTAGCTCACAAGTATTTATACAGCAAAGAAGGCCAATACCCCCTTTAAAATTTGTTTCCAGTTCAACCCTACATGGAAAATAATTTCCTAATTATAAATGTTGCTTCTGATACCTTTTATGTATTAGAAATTCAGATCTGTTTATCACACAAATGTTGTTACAGTGTAGTTAATGAGAAGATATACCAGTTCCTTTAAAGAAGTCTTGTCTTTAACAAGTTACTTGTATACAGACTGCGCAGGAGTGTGTTGGAGCAATTTTATTTCTCTTAAAACATTTTGTGTTTCAGTTCAGCGCACAGTGTTTGAGACACTCGCGAAGACGAAGACTGACAGTGGAGGACTTTAATCGGGCTTTGCGATGGGGCAACGTGGAGGTAAATTTGATTATTGTAGAGTAGCAAACCTGACATTTTTTGCCTACATCAACAAACAAAATCTTTTATGTATCATTACCCTCCTATTTTAGTATGCTTTCTTTCCAACACCATAGAGATAAATTAGGGAGATTATGTAAAGTTGCACTGCATTTGCAGTATGCAGACTACATTGGACCACCTTAATCAACTAACTGACATGAACATACTCTTGAAGACAGACATTACTCTTGCACTTTATTTATTGTGCTAACTTCTTGTGCAGTGAGTTCCATATAACATTTAACCAGTCATATCAGTTGCTTCCCCAAAAGACCTACTATTCCTTTCCAGTCAAAAAAATATACATAGCAATGCCAATGCCCCACTCAACTTTTTGCCTTCACATGCTGATTATCTCACACAGAATACCTTTCTATTGGCTTGGCATGTGACTGAGGGCACAATTGGAAACTTCTTTGAGTTTTCTAGGTGTTAAATTACTCCTTGGTGACATTATGCCTAATGCAGAATTGCCCTAAAAGCAATGCATACAAAAGCCAACTAACAAACATCTTCTCTTTTTTTTTTTTTTTTTTTTTTTACTGTAAGTCTGGTAATGTTTAAATTATATTGACAATTTAGCAATATTAGCAATGTGGGGACATTTTATTTTTATTGCTAAGAACTGTGTGTAAAACAAGATTATTTGCTTTCTCTCTGCTTGCCTCTTCCCACATTTTTTGACACTGTCTCTCAGGCTGTCTGCGGTCATGGCTCCTCTGATACAGTTATATACCGTAGTATTAAAGATGGTGATTGCTACTACGTTGAGGATCGAGAAATCAATCTGGTGGAATTGGCACTAGCAACAAATATCCCCAAAGGCACACCAGAGACTGCTGTGCGGGGTAAGAACATACTGGGAAATTAAGCCTTACAAAGATATTGACAATCCATGATTATCAGTTGTTCTTTTCTCTTTCCCTAGTTCATGTCTCATATTTGGATGGGAAAGGAAATTTGGAGCATCAGGGAACTGGTAGGCTTAGTTTGCCCTATATCCACTGCTTATATGCACATTTCACTCATATTAACTCTGAATTCCACTCTTTCTTATTGCAGTTCCTTCAGCAGTCTCTCTTCTGACTGATGACCTGCTGAAATATTACCAGCGTGTTACACGAGCTGTGTTAGGTGATGACCCACAGCTCATGAAGGTAAATACTGTTACTGCCCCTAGCACTCCATTTTTTTTATTTTCAGATACTATTTCTAGTATGTTTCTCAAAAGTTTGTATTACAGTTGTTTCAAAAACTGGGAGAGTTTCTTATTACATTTACATGAATTTTACCATGACACATATAGTGCCTTAAAGTGCACCTGTCACCTCAAAAACACTAATCCTAATTTAGGTTGTATTAAAGAAATAAACGTTTTTGTAATATATAAGTATTTTAAAAAATGTTCCTTTTAAGCAACTTTTCGCTCTGCGAACTCCCTGTCAGCCCAACATGAGTTGAGCTTAATGATGATTGACATTACAGCTCCTCCAATCAGATCCCAGCTTAGATCGTGATTTAAGGGATCTGATTGGAGGAGCTACAATGTCAATCATCATTAAGCCCCGCCCACCCCAGCTCATGTCGGGCTGACAGGGAGATGGCAGACAGAAAAGCTGCTTAAAGATACATTTTTTAAAATACTTAAAGAAATTAATATATAGTACAACCTAAATTAGGATTAGTGTTTTTGAGGTGACAGGTGCACTTTAAGAAGTAGGCTGGTCAAATATTCTGAAGATAAATATAGACGAAGAAAAAAATTAAGATTTCTTGTTCTAAGAAGTAGTAGTGTTTTTGCCTTCTGTAGACAATAGAATAGATATGGAAGGATAACTGAGAGAGAGAAGGCACTAACTTTATTTTAGTGTCCATTCTCTGCAGTAGAGGACCATGCTGTTTGTGCCCCCAATCATGGCAAAAGAATTGACTTAGCCCAGACCAAAAATGGCTATACATGAAACAATGGGTGTACATCATAATTATTATTCAATTCAGTGGCCAAATCAACTGTACTGAAAAAGATTAATTAGTGATTGAAATGGTCTTGGATGGTCCAGATTGTTAAATGTGGAAATTTTTTCTTTGTAACAGCTGCAGCTCTGAATGTTGCACTGTTGTGTTGTCCCAATATTTTTATGGAACTTTTACATATTCATAAAGTGCCACAAAAATCATAATATATACAATTTGGCTGCAACCAGCAATAAAAAGAACAACACAAAACAATAAAAATCAGGAATTCAGCTTCTAAGATGACATTTTTACAACTGCCATACCAATTCAAATGGCCATTTATTTTTCTGGTGTTGGGGGCAATATAAAAAAGAAAGTTTGTATTGTCCTATATTCATTTATTTTTAGCATTTCTTTCTTTTCCTGACTTTCCTAATAGATTTTACATTCATTTCTTTTAGGTTGCTCTTCAAGATTTACAGACCAATTCAAAAATTGCTGCACTTTTACCATACTTTGTATATGTAGTAAGTGGGGTGAGTATTTACTGAACCCCTGTAAAAATATTTTTAAGCATCTCTGTGTTATGTTAGCATGCATTTTCTTTTTCTTTTCTTTACTCTCTCAGGTCAAGTCGGTTAGCCATGATTTGGAACAGCTGAGTCGCCTCCTACAGTTGGTTCGTGCTCTGCTATGGAACCCCTTCCTGTATCTTGGTTATTATGGCTGCAGTCTTATGCAAAGTGTCCTTTATTGTGTCACTGAGCCTCTTGCTGCCTCCATTAACCCACTCAATGACCACTGGACCCTGCGAGACTATGGGGCAGGTCTTTTAAGCCTAATCTGGTGAGTGCTCCTATTTTATATAAAAGTACTCTGTCCAAACATGCTAAAACATTTGGTAAATTTATATTCTTTAAAGAGAACTAATGTAGCCTAACCATAACTGATATACTGAAAGTACAGGGTCTGCCAACCTAATCTGCCATGTTATGAAAAAACAAATCGGTACCTTTTGGCCGAAGTGCTGTCCTGTAGAACTACTGGATCAACATTGCACGAAAATAGGCTGAACCAGATGGTCTTGTGTCTTTTTTCAGCCTTATAAACTATGTTACTAGTGTTAGTATCTTGCTGCCATATTGAATCCTCATTAATATGCTAATGAACCCTGACACACTATCAAACATATTGACTGACTTGTGGGGAATGTAACATTGTACATTAAAGAAGAACTAAAACTCCAAAAATAAAAAAAAGCTATCTTAAAAAAAAAAAAAGTAACTTATTGGAAGCTCAATCTATGCAGCCACAGCTTCAGCTGTGCTGTACTTTCTCTGCATGGAGGCAGACTTCAGAGCGCTTAGGCTGCCACAAGAGCTGGCATGAAGCTCTGCCCTTATGCAAATTAATATTTACATAATCACATTCATTTTGTGAGAGGAGCGCTTTTATTGGAGGAGCAATGAGCATGATGATGTAAATGCTCTTTTTCACCGCCAGTGATACTGTGTGGGAGAGGCTTCACGCTGGTTTCTGGGTCTGCCTAAGTGCTCTCCGTGCAGTGAAACTACAGCACAGCTGAAGCTGTGGCTGCATCGATTGAGATTCCAATAAGGTACTTTTTTAAGATAGCTTTTTTGTTTTTGGAGCTTTAGTTCTCCTTTAAGCTGCATGTATCAATGAGGCATACACACAGTGCTGGTTTTCACAAGTTTTGTAAGTAGTCAGTGTACAGGACAACAGATTTCTTAATGGGGTGGAGCTGAAATTCTACAAAGACTGCCATATACTTAAAATAAAGAGTGCATAAATAAATCAAGTAAGGTGGCTTTGAAGGGGGATATTAAGGGATTATTGTGTTGCTGGCATGTAGGCTAATTGAACAAATGTGATTTGATTAAGAGACTTTACATCTTCTTTAAACAGTTTATTCTACAAACTTAACTACTTCTTTAGAAACAGAGGAATTGGCAATAATAATACCAAAGCCATGCTGTAGGTGGATTTACAAATGAGCCCCCAATGACCCTGATGAAGCTTTGGTTTTGGTGGCAAATGTGTGTTGGTCTGTTTGACACATGGCTGAATACTGGTAAAGATCATCTACCCGAATACTGAAGAGCCATGCAATTGTGGCTGGCACTTTGAGCAGAGAGGAGATTAGTGATGATGGGATAAGCTTATGTGGGATTCCTTATAAGGGGTAAATCGACAGTGCAACTCCAGTGTATATGGTAAATGCATTGGAAATGGCGTGGTCTGCCACACCATGGCAGCATGATTCAGTATGGATGTGTAAAAGCTTAAGCATTAGAATATGCATGTACTCTATCTTTAAATTGTACAGCGCTGCGTAAATTTGTGGCATTTTATAAAGTTATACATACATATATACTCGCACACTGGTCAATTTGCTGATACACAGTACTGAGGCTATTCATTGATGGTAATACTGAATCCCAGCTTCTTATCCAGGACGCAATTGTATTTGCTCTGCTTATGATAGGATATGTGGGCTTACCTGGAACCTGCTAAATGAGATTTCGGACATACTAACTGCCACCTTCGTTGAGCACTTTCTCCTATACTGCAAATAGATCATTGTTTGACAATTTTTTACTCCTGACAATTATCACTGTAAGAGCATATTGTATCAGTTTTATTTTAATGGTTTCACACATGGGGGACACCCTCAAGTGTGATACATGTATATGTTACTTTATGATTTGTTTTTGATTTGTTCCTTAGTTAGGTTATTTTGTTTCCATCAGTGTTCATTCTGTGATTAAAGGAAGAATTTGTTTTCCTTTCCTTTAGTATTGATGTGTTATTTTGATATCTATGTATAACTTTTTTTTTCCCTATCTGATGTGGAAATACTTCCACATCAGCAATTGTATCCCCTCTTGTGGTCTTTGGAATATATTTGGAGCCCCTCTGCCATCTTTGGATGACTGAAACAGCTTGATAATATCAGTATGTGGAAATGCACAATGTGTATTTGTGATAGCAGAATAAATCAGGAAATGTGTGTTTTCTTTTCATAGGACACATCAGGATTTGGCTGGATCCCTATATCCACAAATCTTGCAGTCACTGCAGAAAGTTCTGGGAGACCCTGTACGCCCTCTTTGCTCCCATTATGGGGCAGTGGTGGGACTGCATGCCTTAGGATGGAAGGTAAACTGTGAATAGCTCAGAATGCAAATTTTAAAAATGAGAACTTAAAACAATAAAGGAATATTATTATATGCACATATGTTTTTGGGTAAGTGGTCAATATGTAAGTTTTAGTCTTCCAAACTGTGCAAAGAAAAATATCCCATTTTAAAACAAGTTTCTATTTCAGAGCTGCACTTTGTTTGCAGTCTGTTAGCAGCTACAACCTCCATGCAGGTGGCTTAATTAAAAAAAAAAAAAAATGGATATAGCCCCATACCCTGACTGAAGCTACAATGCTATAAAGGAAACTATTGTTTTCATTATTGCAACCTGGTGAGCTCATGAGCACAGTGCAAGATACAACCTGTGCAAAGGCAGAATAATGTAATGACAATTTCATAACTGCACATCTGATAACAAATGTGATGTTTACATGTCTACCAGATATAAAATAGGATTATTTAAAAATTAAAGACTTGGGGCTGATTTTAATTAAAATGTCAAGCTAAACCAAAATATACTTTTCTATATATCCAAACCAAAATATACTTTTCTATATATCCCCTCACAGTATACTTCATAGGGTTTTTGGTGGGTAAAGTCATCTATTGCTGCAACATTAATGGTAGTCTCTTTCTAAGGCAGTGGAACAAATTTTGTATCCTTTACTCCCTACCTATTGGGCCGGGTTGCAGACAGTACTGGATGATCATTCCATGTCTAACGCACAAGTCAAAGCAGATGGACATAAGGTGTATGGAGCTATTCTTGTAAGTATAGTGGAAATTCACTGGCAAAATGCAGTTTGTATAAGGCCAGTTTGATCACTCCTTGCTTCATGGCAGTACCAAAATTGGATAAAAGACTTTAATAGAAGCAAGAAAAATAAAACTAGTGAGAGTAAAGAGAAATTGCTAGCAATGGAAAAGCTTGCAAAGATTTTTTTTTTGTTTACAGATGTCTGTTTTACTTCCTAAAGGTGGCAGTGGAGCGTCTCCTCAAGATGAAAGCTCGCTCTAGTGACCCAGCTTCATCTGTACTATTGCCTTCATCACAACCCCCTGTCTGCTCAACCCCCTCTGTGTCATTATTAGAAATGTACCGTGAACTGTACTGTTTCTTTGGGGACAGTCTAGCCGTTCGCTTTGGGACTGGAGGAACCCAGTCTAACCATAATGGTGTACCACAATGTACACAGGAACCCAAAAAAGAAGGTACTGCAGAAGGAACAAGGAAAATGCCACAGCTCACTGCCCATAGGGAAGAGGAAGTGATAAACATGGGAAGGCAGTACCAGCGCCCCCAACAATCACAAATTCCTCCAACCACTAGATCTCGAGGGACTTCAAGACAGGGACAAAGGTCACAGGGTGTAAGAGAGGCATTTCAAAGGAGCAGGCTGGCACCTCGTGGTTCACCACGCTTTACCTTTTTAATTGGTGGGAGACAAGCTGGGTGTGGTGGTGGAGGTCGTAGGTTTCAAAGTGTCTTCCAGTTGCACACAGGCCCTGGAGCTTCAGCCTCTCGCTATGCTCAAAAACTTCCTATGATAGGAAGGGTAGCAAGAGGTGGACATAGGATAGCACAAGCAGAGCTGTCGCTCTATCTGCCATTGTAAAGCTAACCTTATGAATAATGTTGTCAAGCAGATTTAGAATGTAGTTGTCTACTAAGCTAACAGTGATAGGGCCATAATGACAGAATATTTAACACTTCCTGTCAAATATGCAGAAATGTTGTTGCAGATGCTCAGCTCCATGCTTGTGATGCAGCACAGTACTTATTTCACATTACATGCCCCTGTGATAATCAATTCTGTCTATTTGGTTATTTCTGTAACCAAAAAACTAAATGAGTTGTTTTGCCCAGCAGGGACTAGTATCTCAATAGGCGTTATACGTATGTGGCACTGCCTGAAAATGCAGAGCACATATTGTTACTGTGTGTGTGTGGCACAACATAGCGTTCAGTGCTAAATAGTTTTAGCAAAGAAAATTTTATAAAGCTTTGGAAAGAGTTATATTTTTGAATGCAATTGTGTGCATACAGTACTTGTTTGAATTTCATTGTCTGTTATGCAATATATATTTGGTTTCTCAGACCTAACCTGAAGATGGCAGCATTTGTTTACAGACAGTGATAAGACTCTGTTTTATGTATAACTGTTTATATAAATTACTTTTTTGCATTTCATTGTACCAATTTTTGTCTGGTTTTACCACTTCAGTAGGTACACATATATACAGTTATGAAAAGTGTCTTTATTGTAGTATATGTATACCTTTAGATGTACACAAGGTTTGTGATTTAAAAAAAGTCTTTACAATTTCCTATAAGCCCCCACCGTAATATCAAATAACTTGGCATTTGACACATGTCCTTGCTTGTCCAGTAAGTAGTAAAGGGGTCTCCCTTTGACCTTGAGGGGTATCATTGCAGGCACTTCTGTACGATGAGCCATACAGGATATGTTTTTCAATGGGACACTTAAAGATGAATTTGTGCCAAAAAATCCTGCTGTAACTATTGTTACCCTGTCTCCACCACGATGGAGAGTGATGGCACTAACGGATCGTCGAGAAAATAGCAAGCCAGCTGCCAGTATAAGGGAGCCTAAAACGGAGGAAAAAAACATAATGTAATTAAATTAGCTGGGTGCTATGGCAGGCAACACAATTGAGAATCTAATAGAAAAAATAATCAAAAAAAAAATAGCATTACACACTGCTTAAAGCTTTCAAATTAATCCATTTTATTTTAAATGCCAATAGTCAATGTCAAGATGTTGGTCACTATTGACACTTAAAAGTGATTAATTCCAAAGCTTTAAGCGCAATATGTGATCGTATTTTTACTTTAAATCCTGTTTAAAGGGAACCAGTGATTGAAACAAACTCGAGAGCTTCAAAAGAGAAAGTGAAAAGCAGGAACTGGGTGAAAAAAAATCTTTAGACAAACTGTAGAATTGAATAATATTGTATATAATGAAATTTGAAGCAGGTAAATTTAGATTTAAGATACATGTGTGGGACACACAAGTCTCCTTTAAATTATATTGGGATAAAACACTAGACTAAGGGGGTCATTCCGGTAGCTCCGAATTTTCTGTCTCGAATTCACTTAGAGTGAACTCCCATTATAAAGTCGGGACCGCGACTAAAAAATTGTCGCTGTCGCGATTTTATAATGGAAGAATTGTCGCGGTCGCGACTTTATAATGGGGGTTCGCAATAAGTGAATTCAGGACAGAAAATTCGGAGCTACCGGAATGACCCCCTAAGAGTATTGTTACACTTCTCAGGGGTGCCATATCATTCCCTTTAAACAAATTAAGTATGATAACTTCTTGCATTGCTAATTAGTAATCGGGTGACACAGGGTTGTTTCAAGGGATAGTATAGTACAGCAGAATAACAATATACTGTCAATGTAAATATGGTGGTGGAGTTTGTAACTTAATTAACAACAGAGTGACATGTCATTTAAAATGAACCTGACAGACAAATATGTATTCACTAGGCATTTATAAACTAGAAACAGTTTTTACAATTCTCATGCCTCTTATGATGCCTTCTCCTAGTTCTGCACAGCATAGAAATTGAACTATGTTGGAGTTCTGTGTATTTTTAAGAATCCACTTGCAGTTTATTTGTGGTCTAAAATCAAACACAATGCCACTAAACTGCAACAAATTTCA
Organism: Pipa carvalhoi; assembly: GCA_021901965.1. NCBI lineage: Eukaryota > Metazoa > Chordata > Amphibia > Anura > Pipidae > Pipa > Pipa carvalhoi. The sequence goes on from JAKJJM010013242.1 coordinate 12,526, forward strand.
TAACGTTTGCATTCAGGAAACCACAGTAATTAGTTGCAGGTTTAACAGAACTTTTTTCCATTATTTTATTGTAGTGAACCATGATTTAATGCCAAATGCTGGCATGACAAAACACCAGGTGGAGGTTTACCCTTACAGGGATTTTTTTCTGTCAATTATGGTCATTTTAAAGAGTATGTAGGTCTAATTTTATTTATAAAGCGCCACAGATTTACGCAGCACTGTACAATACAAGCAAGTAGCTTACAAGCATAAAGACATTTTAAGTGCCGGGTTGTTATCAGTGGTGTAGCGTGGGGTTGGGGGCGGTCTGCCCCAGGCGGCACTTGTGGGGCCGGCGTTTCGGCTGTTCTAATAGCTGCTAGTCTAATATATGGTCATTCCTAGTTAATTCTACACATAGTAGAAATTTCTGAGTGGCGTTGAAATTTAGTTTAACACGTACCTACTGTCAAACAACTTAACGTAAATCCAGTCCTCCATAGCGGGGACCCAAAATTTCTTGCTTGCACGCCCTGTCTTTCTCCAGCCTTCTGTTGGCCTGTGTCTCTCAGAGAGGTAAATCCAAAGTGCGCTAAGTAACACCAGAACCCGGCTTGCGCGCCACAGAACAGGCCAAGAAGGCGGAAAAACCCAGGTCGTCTGTTTTCAAAGAGAACCACATCTCGGGGCACCGACTCAGTCCAGACAAATCGTGAAAAAACAGGATTATCTTTTCCTAGCGTTCGCCATGCCCGAACGTCACCTAGCAACCGCAAGAAGCGCATATTAGAATGGTCCGGTGACCTTGAGGCGCACCAACTGACGTCTTAAGGGTTGCTGGGAGTTGCAGTTTAATGGACGCAGCGGATTGTCTAGTCTGTACGGAGTACATGTTAGGACAATTGAAAGTAAGAGCGAAGTCCCAATGTGTTGAAAGGTAGATCAAAGGACATAGGCGGAAAAATTCCTATACATTTTTTTATGGTGATAACGCTAAAAGGGTAATTCACTCTTAATTCTCTGTAGTTTTTAGAATGTGTGAGAGCTGTGTATAGTTGTTCTGCAGAGGTTGTGCGGACAGAGGATATGTAATGCAGAATGATGTATGGTTTATTCTTTATTGAGAGGAGGGTGCTGTTTCATTCCTTGCCTGTCATATAAACAGTGATGTAGCCTCCTGACTAAGCTTGTAATTTACTACACTTGCACTATAGTGGTAGCTTCACCTATCATGTCTGTGTTATAATGGTATGGTTGAATTCTACAGCCCCACATAACCTAGCAGTACTTTTTAAAGTAAAAATCTACATGGAATTGAGAGAGGCTATGCAGGGTGGAGATTTAAGGAGCTGGGGGAATAAGGGGTGTTTGGAGGCTAAGGGCCAGTAGTAAAACTACACATTCTCCTGGCCCTGGTACACAATCAGCATTTGGGCCCTCTCCCGCAACCCCGTGGGACCAAAAAACAGAAACTTTCTGGGATCTGGGTTTCGGGACCACTGTGACCCCCTGTGAATTGCTGTATAGAGGATAATCCCATAATTTGGCTATTGTTATTAGGTAAATTTAGATCAGTGAAGGCCAACCTTTTGAGCTTGGTGTGTCAAAATTCATAAAAAAACAGCATAACTCGGGTGGTGTGTCACTTCGAGAAAGGCGGTGGAACTCTCTTACTGAGAGTGCGGCACAAACGGCACCATGACACGTCAGCAAAAATGTCTCGCCGTATCACCACTGATACATTTGTCATAGGTTAGCCATCATCGACCTATTCCTTTGGTTAGAATGAACAGTAAACCAATAGCTGATTTAAAATGCAGATTCCAAACTGAAATCAGATGAAAGTTTGACAAAATTATTATAAAGCTGTAATACAAGCTCCCTTCTAAAAAGGGTTCAAATATGCCAGTATAACTACATCATCAATATATGCGCATACAAAGAAATTCTTTTTGTAATTAACTAATTTCCTACCATATTATTTTATGCAAATCATCTGCAATCTCCATAAAATGCAGTATTTTTAGTAGTACTGGCATACCTTTTTTAGCTCTCATTAGTTACTAATACAAGGTGACAATTCTTTGAATAATTTTTTATTTCATCTAATAAAACATGTATAATATGCTGCAACGAGTTATCCTACAAACTGATAGAAAATTAACCTTTATTATAATGAATATGGGTAACTAGACAACTGTCAACAATTATTCCTGTTGTAAATGTTTCTAGAGATTTCTATTTAGCGACAGGATTCCATGATCAAATGAATTTGTTAAATAAAGACCCATTGATTCCAGAGCAGAATGCGTATACTGGTAACCTGCAGACAGAGTTCAAGGTCTTATTCTGTGTTCCTAAAGTATTTAAAGCTTTATATATAATTTCATTATGTTTGATACACATGAAAAATATAAAAAATTCAGTTTAAAAATGTACATAAACATGCTGTTAGTAAAATGCAACCCCCCAATTTAAAGGGGAAGTAAACCTAAAGTTTTTTTTATTTCAGTAGTTATGCCAAATTATTAATCATATTTCTAATTTTTTGTTTATTTAGTTTACATGCTATTACCTCCTCAATTCCCTGGCTGCTTCCTTTGATAAGTGGCCCAAGTATGTTCAGCATTTTAAGGGTTGCTGCAACTAACCCTTAAAATGTAGTGGAATTTTTCAGGCAGCAAACACAGCATTAGCTTAAAACCAGGGCTGATTTTCAGTCGGGACAGTTGTAACAATATTAAAATATTGCTTACACTTTGCTGTGGGTAAAGGTCTCTCCTGGAACAGATAATAGCAGCATAACAATAATACAAAAGGTAGTGACAGGAAACAAAAATAAAATAAAAGCAATAAGAAAATGCTTGTTTTGAGCTAAATAAGAAAATTAAAAAAAATAAATTCCAAACCAGGGCCCCATCACCCTGCAGCTCCTCCCACACCCAACCAAATTATAAACACATTTTAGAAAAGCTAATTTTGCTAATACTACTAATAAAGTTACCAGAGAAAAAAAAAACTGTTCCCAGAGGCAGTACATACTTGGGCCTCACTCAGTGCAACAGTCCCCCATTTAATGGCCTGCTTAGTGCAAAAGTTCCCCCTCTATAGTGCCCACTCAGTATAGCAGTTACCCCATATAGTGCCCCACTAAGTGCAGCAGTTCCACCCAATATAATGTCCCCTATAAAATAAATCCCCCATACCTAAGCTGATTTTCTAAATCCCCCCCAAATCTGGCAACGGCCCTGCCCTGACTCTACCTCTAGTACCTCACCTCTCTATACAATGCTATCCCAAACTGTATACCTCTCTATACAATGCTATCCCAAACTGTATTTCTCTTATGTCGTGGGGGACACAGGAACACTGGGTAAAAGGTGCCTCCCACCAGGAGGTAAGACATTGCAAGGATCTGAAGATCCTCCCATTCCCTTTTATCACTGCCTATTCCCTTTCCCAATTCAGTTTTTTGTGTGTCCTCTGCACAGGAAGGTTCTCAGGACAGATACCTCTAGTGAGGTTTTGATGCAAGGATTACGTCGGTCAGTGATTAGCACTGACACCAGGGGTTACACCTGAAGC
>JAKJJM010013256.1:0-11784 GCA_021901965.1 Pipa carvalhoi
TATATATATATATATATATATATATATATATATATATATATATATATATGTAGTGCATTTGATCATTGCAAATTTCCTGGGAAAATCTTCCTGATAACCACTCTGACTCTTTCATTTGGCAAACTGATGAATTATCTTTAATACACTTAGCAGTCTTTTATTCACACAGACTAATGTACTAAGTCCTTAGACGATAGAAGATCACACAAACCATATGGGTTCTAGAGGATATTCTCTGAACCTTGTGGAGCTGCATGCATGGGCAGGTGGATGCTGTTAAAACAATCTATACCCAATATATTTTCTTTCAATAGAAATAGTACATCCTGCACTGGCTAGAACATATTACACATTTGTATTCATAACTTAGACTTCTACATGGCTCATTTCCGTAGATAAACTTAATACAATTTCTACTCAGGCATTATGCAGAAGTCATATCTGCCACAACACAGAGCTTTGATATGAAGTTTGTTTAGCTTCAGGTATGCACCAGGCACCACAAAGATTCAAAGGGATGGTGGGGTTAGGCTTAGGACAATGCATTTGCCTGGGGCAAGGAAGAGTAGCAGATATGAAACATCTATGACAGACTGATGAACTCATAAAATTCAAAAAGCCACATTAGAAGAGGAAAAACACATGTGAGAAAGGCACTTTTATATTAAGTATCAGGCTGAATGAAATGTGAGGTGAGAATGCAGACTCATGGAGGCTGCTAACAGATCAAGCAGACTGCTTATGGGGGAAGGAACAGTCCATCTGTACAGATGAGCTACTTCTTTTCTTAGTGTGCCTGCCATTCATTCTGGGTCACTGGAAACTGAACCTTAGACTATTATGTCAGGCACACGCTTGGCCTGCAGGCTTTTGTTATGCAGATGGTCCCAGCCTGGGAAGCAAGGACTTATCTTTTATTAAGGGATACAAAAGAAGGAGAATGGAGGAGGGGACGTGTATAAAACAGAAGGAGGGAGAAGAGGCTAAAGGAAACCAGCCCCTGTTTCAACGTCACAGTGCCAAGGAGACAAAACAAGAAGCTAGACTTTTCTACACATGCACAGACACCGACACGCTTCCTTCTCTCCAATCTGCCTAAACATTTGCCACCCAGTTTTGAAGGGGAAGAGGAATGGACAGCCTGATAATACCATATTTATTTCCCTCATTCTTACAGCAGCTTTGAAAGTGTAAGTGCTGGATAAGTGAGTCTCCTGCTCCTGCGATACAAACTCACAATCACAACCTGCTCCTGCTGTCAAAGCAAAGGGGGGGGAGGCACATTATAACAACACTCCTCCTCCCCTGCACTATCTTCAGATTGGGCTGCCCAAGTGAACGCTTTCACTCAGTTTCAGCATTTGGACAGCTCCAGAAGTACTTGCATCAAGCTGTGGTTTAAGAAAGGAACATCTGCCCTCCTCTCAGTCACTTCAGTTCACCATGGCTAGCACCCAACAAGGGGAAAAGCAGCTATTTGAGAAGTTCTGGAAAGGGACCTTTAAAGCTGTGGCCACTCCACGAAGAGAGAGCATTATTGTTGCCAGCATCACAGCTCGCAAGCCGATTCCAAGGTAGGAAATCTGCAGCACAAACAGATTTTGGGCAGTGCAGTAACAAACAACTTTTTAGCATTTAAATCAGGCACGTCTAACCTGCAGCCCTTCATTGAATAATGTAATACAACTCCTAGGATCCCCCATCAGCTTAGCTTTGCAATTGCTTGAGGGCTACACATTGGGCATCCCTGATCTAATCAAATAGATCACTCTGTTGTGAAGATCATTTTCTGTCACTGTGATATCTGTGTGATTTTCCTGTGAGTATATTTTCTAGACCTGTACATGCAATATATGTGACCATTAAGCTCAGCTTTTTATAGAATTAGTGATATGCAGATGTGCTAGAAATCAATATTTGTGAGAATAAAATTGTGAAATACATGATCACACAGCTGATGCTGAGTGTACAACTCCATCTGCTTCTAATGCCATAATTTTCCTGATCCTCTCAGGGTTTTTGCCTTACTGTTAGTGTTTGCTTATCACAAAGCCAGGCATTGGTGCTTGTAAACAGCTGCTAGCGAGATGTGAATACACTAATGTTTGTATGCAGTCTGAAAAAAGGAGCAGAAACTTACTGGAATTATAAAATAGGTTATACATTTTTTTTTCCCACAATCTGGTAGAATTCTGGGATTTCTGTATTTATACAAAACAATTGCAAAAACAAATTGATTTATTTTTTAATCTTTTGACTATATGTTTAGATTACTCTCTCACTTGTGTCCATCATAGAATGTTCTAGGGGATTTAACTGTAATGCTCCCTAAATTCACTGATCATTCCTAAGGGTCCAGGGTATATATATATATATTTTATGAAACAGGACCCACATATATCCACATATATACAGATTCTAGGTTAAAAGAATTTAAAAAGTAAAAAAAATTACTTAGTATATAGTTAACCACTTCATATATGTGTTTAGCATTTCATAACCCCGGGATCATAATAGCCAAGAGTAGAAACACTTTTTTTATGACTGGTTTATTAGAAGAATTAAACTGGAAACTTTTGAAGGGTCCTATGGTTTTAGTGAATGAACTGTATTAGTATGAGAGCTGCTCCAACGTGCTGGTTTTAATGAAGTCTCTGGAACCTTTTGAAACTGCAGCATTTTTTTCAAGGGGCAAAGTCAAGCATCAAAAATCTTTTCGTTTCTGTTACAGGTTTTTAAAAGCGTTTAACCCTTTCCTCTCCAAATATATTTTCTCCTTATTATTATTCTAGTTATTTTTAACCAATAAGGATAGTTATAGGCATATCTATGAAAAGCTAAATGAATTTACTGAGTTACAAATATCTAAAAAAAAATAAAATTAGCCACATATTTCATTTGGCTTGTGCATTATTTTAACTATACCTTCTGTAAGCCAGGCACTCTGCTCCCTTTGTATTGCTTTATACCTCTTTCTGTTTGCTTGTGCAGCCCTTCCCTGCACACTGCTGTAGACAGAGTCATCTGCTCAGTTAGTCTACTAAATCAAAATGAATAATTTAGGGTTTTGGAGAGAAGATAAAGTAATGATTGCTGAGCAAAGAAACAGACTTTCTTCTGGGTTTGCAACTGAAATGTGATTTCACAAACCGGATGATCACTTACAGAGCTCCCTGTCAGTTAAAGTCAGAGAGCCACAGAACTGTAATAAGATGTACAAGGACCATAATCTGGGTAATATTTTGGATCCCTCTTTACTTGCTAAACTGGCACCAGTGTGAATATGGGATGGGCAGTATTGGGAAGTTTCTCTTGGCTGGGCTACAGGAACCCAAATTATAAAAATCGGATTTGGACGAATAGAGAATCCTCAGTAAAAGAATTCTATCAAATGATTAGCTGGAACTAAATAATAATTTGCATGCTCACTGTTAACTTGAAGTTGTCCTTCATGGTTTAAAAATTATCTATGAGAAACCAAATTCATCTCTGCAGAAAACAGCAATGGTTCAAATTTGTTTAGGCTGAAGTCTTAGGGTTTGCTGTCATTGAAGCAACTAAGATTTGGTGGAATTCTTAAAAGGATGATAGACTAGTCAGCTTTAGCATAAGGAAAATCAGTGCCGGAAAATATGCAAATTAGAAAGCTGAGTCAGTCCCAGAGAAACTGAACTTGAATGAAGTTAGTGACTAAGGCACCACTTCATTAATGAGTCAGTATCAGGAGACCTGATCAAGGTAAGTCAGCGAATGTGAGGGTTTTTCATATGAAAGTCAGTGCATTTGGATATGCTACTGTACATATGGAAAGACAGTCAGTACCAGAGAACTAGTGAAGCTGATTATTATAAAACAAGAAAATAAAAAGTGACAGTCAATGGAAAATGCATATGAAATACAATACTAGGACAATCAGACCCAGAAATTCTTCATATAAGGATGCCATGAAGTGCCAGCCAGACATCGCAAGGGGATTAGCCAATGGCAGAACACTAACAATTAACCCATTTTTACTGACCAAAACTGGCTGAACCAACAAGCAATGAACTAACACAAACAGTTCTGTATCTGTAAGCTTATTTTTTTACACAGAGTGTAACTGGGTTAATGCTACAATCTATGCCCAAGAGGTTAAAACAGGAAGGATTGTTTTCCATTTGAACCTGTGTTTGTCTTTGTATTTTACTGTAAGGATCAACAAGCAATACTCCCACCAGAGCCTGTGGTTCTGATTATAATGCATGCCAGTAAACAAATGAGTGCTAGGCCCTTTGGCAATGGGGAAATCCAATCTTATAGATAATTTGAGTGGAATGAGATGTGTAGCTGTAAATGGACATTATTCATTGTAACTGCTGGGTGAGGTGGAAAGGACAAACATTTCCACTTTTACAAACACAGACGGACAATTACAGATCACTGCTTCACACTTCACATCAGGTACCCAAGAACTGTGACTGTGAATCGATTTTTTTTTTCTTTTTTATGACCTTTTTCTTTTAGCTCTTAGTATTGGAAAATGTAATTATATACTTCACTTCCAGTAAGTCCTACAAATTCTTTTATGCGATTACACTGCTGATGAGATAGCACTGAAGTCCTGGTATCTGGCTGACACCCAAATGACAAGATGTTTGGAAGGGGTGTCCTCAATGTAAAATAGCACATTCTAGATACATTCTCTTTGAGAAGAGTCAACTCTATTGTTCAGTGGAGCAAGAAAAAGCTGTTCAAGCAAAAAAAACATGTATTAAAAATAGTTCATACAGAGATTTCCTATTTGCTTATTGTTCTCTGATATCATCACATATCTAGCATTTTGCTATTGTTGGATAAAAATCATGGGAAATGAAATTTAGTAAGGACTAAAGAGCTGCATTATGTATACACCTGCTATATGGATGGAACACCCTTTAATGCAGCATCTGTTATGCAGAGTGTTAAACTCCTGTCATTGAAAAAAAGAGGGTTTAGCTGTATGTGCTAGATGCCGAATTAAAGGTTGCTCCATAGATTACATTTAGGAAAGAGGGATCAACATTTCTTAGAGCTTCAATATCTTTCACTTTCTGTTGTCAATGATATTTACATGTAGGGTAATTTTATATTACTGCACTGTGTTATTTATTGTCATTGTACAACAATAGGTGGACACTGGACATGAACACCATTTCCATGAATAATCATACAATTCTATTAGGCATGAGGCAGAACACATTTTTACGAATCTCCAGTGAAGACATTATTGAGGTTGTTTCAATCACAGTGGTCAAAAGGACACATCTACAGAGAATTCTAGACAGAGATATAGTGGAGTCCTTGGTATGCCCAGTCTTTTTACGAAAGCTTCAGTATTAAATTATCTCTGAGTATCGCATTTCTGTACCATCCAATTCATGTCTGGGAGATGTATTTGCCAATTCCCATATCTTTTGCCCAACATTGTATAATGTACAAATGTTTTTTTTTTTTCAAATAAGAAAATGCTTTTGAGTGTTATTACAGTAAAAAGAGGTAACTGGATTCTGAAAGCTGCATATTGTACTCACAAATCCCATAGAAATTTAACAGAAATGTTCCTTGAGGTAAAAGAAGTAATTGAAAAAAAAAATGAATAGCAGGCCTTTCAGACTTTTATTATTGGCTGTTGCTTTTTAAAATATTACTGCAGAAGGAATATGGAAAGAATAGATGAAATGAAATAGATGGTATTTTATAAAAGGGACTGTTAGATATATTTTGATGTTTAAATCAATATTTAGAATGACACACTCTTATGCATTAAGAATTGCTTTAACTAACCTGGTTAGTTGTCGATTTTTTTTTTTTGGAGGTGTGCCACCAATTACAGAGGACTGAAAAGAACAGATCATATAATTAACATAAAAACACAAATAGTGAGCATTTCTGCTAGCCAATACATGGAGAAATTTATAAAGGTCATTTTTACATGTTTGTTGTGTTTTGATTCGTCTCACTGCTATTTGACAAATTTTTTACTTTTTTTTCTACACTGAACTTTTTGATTTGATCGAATTATATAGGGTCACAAAAAATGGAGGCATCAAAAAAGATCAATATTGAAAAATATTGATGCATTAAAACTGCCACAATTTGCAGTGAGGAATCCTGTCCTTTATTGATAGATATCAACACGGTGCCTCAATGGCTAAGGTGCAGGACCATCTCCATAGGGAATAATGGGTTTTTGCCATCCCAATCTGAGCAAACACTTTTTAACAAACAAAATAGTCTTATTGGACATTATAAATATCAACATTGTCAATATTGATATATAATAGCTTTGTTTTGCACCATTTTACCAGCGTTAAATTGATCACAAATATTTTCAGCTTTTATAAATATCCCATAAACTCACTTCTGCTTTAAAGCTTTTACAACTACTTACAATGGCTTTCTATAGCATTAATATTTTTACACATAGCTAACCAAGGATTTAGGTTTACTGGATCTAGGTAATACATTTCTGCATCTCATAGACTGAAGTAATATATGTATAAAAGCAGAAAGGATGATTGACAATCACTGTGCTGATTGTTAACCATTAATATAATATAATATTACATACAGCAATTCACCAAAGTGTGATAAAGAGTAACAATTACGTTATTTTATTATGTAGTTCTTAAAATATATGAACCTAGCCTTGCTCTTGATCAGAAGGAATTGTATTGTACTACTGTTTAACTGTGTGAGTGTTAGACTTTCAATAAACTTCATGTACAAATATGCAAATTGCTTGGCTGGCCAGTAAACAATACTGACAAGGAAAATTTTCATTTTGTCTTAGTTAAAGAAGTTTTTTTTTTGATAGTTATTTAGAATTGTTCTTTAATTGGCCAAATTAACTGGCCAATGGGTTAAACATTTATTAGTGAAAAGAGTAATACATTGATAATCAAAACATATTTAGCTGTACCTCAACTTGTAGAGATAACCATAGCGTAAAGAGACTAAGCCTAACATCTCATGGGTTTGCTTGTACAACCTACTTCTAGAAAAGCAGAAATAGCAGAAATATGCTAGACACTAACTACTAAAAAAGAGCATGCTGTCATCATTAATTCAATTAAGAGCACACCACACCCAGTAAAATGCCAAGCATGTCTATGAAAATGTCAGCCTAAAACACATTAGCAAAACTAATGGCTGCTTCTTCTGGCAATAATATGAAAGAAAAATTCTAGCAAGCCATCAAGTAATTTTTAATTTCATTTCAGTTGATTCCAAATATGTTTTAGCATTTAAAAGACATCTTTTAACTTCAACACTTTAACCACTGGATGCAAATGCCTAAACTTCAGAATCATTCACGCATCTTCCCTCCCACACACATTTTCTTATCCACTATGATTAATGGTAGCCCCCCCAGCAGCATACCAGGCAGGTACCAACTATGGCTGGTTTAAAGAGTTTTCTTGGCATTGTTAAGGACTAACGATTATTCATATTGATAGTGCTTTAGAATATTCCATAGCGGGATATAATAATCAAAATAAGGTTATCTGGTTGATTATTATTCCCTTAGAGGCACATTTAGAGGATTTGTTCACAGGGAAAGTCTAAGGTCCTGAATTTTACATAAAACGCTACAGTGCAGGAATAATGCATTATGGGATAGAATCAAAATACACCAGAGTGCAAAGGTATTTATAGCTATTAGCATTTTCAGTGCTACCCATTTGTACAGGTGTGTAGTAAAGCATGTGCAAAACATTCTATTGATCTAATATATCTTTAAAACACCTTACAGATGGAGATACTGTATGTGTTTTCAACCCTTTCCCAGGCATCATCCCCTATGGTGAAATGTGCTTGGAACATGTGTGTCTGATAGCTACAAACAGGATGAGAAGTTAGACATGTGCATATAGATTGCTTAAAGGATTACTGAGATTGGAGTTGTACAGGAGCTCCTCCAGGGAAGACAAACTCATCTGCTCCTTTAACGAGTGTGCCCTCAGGGCATGTGAAGTTGCAAGTACCTGTTAAAATGGTTATTGGCATTATGGTAGGAGGATTTTAGCTGATCAAATGAGACAAATGTATCATTACTGAATATGTGGTATTGCTGTCATTTAAAATAGTTGCCAGTGAAAGATTTATGGGTAAAATTAAAGGGTATTTAAACCCTGTCTATAAAGAAAGTCCCTTTTACCTACTGTCAAACAAAATAGCGATTAAGAAACTCCTGACTGCCTCTTAAATCATCAGAGCTCCATATCCCTCTTTAACTGCTTTGTCATTCTGAAAGATTCCCTTGTTATGCGTAGCCACGCCCCTCCTTTCCCTGACTGCCTTTCTCCACAGCAGACCACAGAGGCAGTGGAACAGTTCTTATCTGCGCATGCTCAGGGTTAGGAACAGGCTTTTTATATAAGGATAAGGGAAAGAGATTCCACACAAGACCCTGCTCTCTGTATAGTGAGTGATATCACCTGGGGGTGGGGCTTATTGGCACTATACAGGAAGAACCTGTACACAGAATGGGAGGGGGAGCAGGGCTATTTAAACAAGAGGAAAGTACTTACTGATCCCAAAATCGTTTTTAGATTTTAATGCTTAAGTTGGCTTTCTATATGTATACATGACAGAAATAAATGTTTTTTTCAAACTTTTCATACCCTTTAACTCATGTGGCAGAATTTCTTCTGTCATTTGCCACTAAGAATCTAGTATTGTTTGTTATTTGAGAATTGTATTCATAGCTCATAGATCATTCTTAAAAGGAAGAATTAATTTACCTCTACTGCCATAGTTTGGTCATAATCAGTTACCAGTTACATCAAAGCTCTCAAATTGAACTGAAATTCATAGCACCCAAAGGTCATGTGTCAATAGCCAGGCAGAAGAACACATAATACATATGAAATGTACATATGCTTTGCAGTGTTGCCGGGACCTGCAGGATAGGCCAAATACACTACACTCTTTCATTTCTTATTAAAATTGGCTGGCTATTGGCTTCCCATTACCCAAGACTTTCTCTATGGTCTAACTTCCTAGTTCTATATCCTTAATTACTTTCAGAAAGAAAACAGTATGCTTTTTTAGTGTACTGCTAATCATGTATACTAGAATGATCTAATACATAACTTTATTACTTAATAGGTGTAACTCCCAGTATCCTTAGTCAACAGTGGCGTAGCGTGGGGGGGGGGCGGTCCGCCCCGGGCGGCATTTTGACCTATGCCTGCAAAGGCGCCCGCCCCCTGCGCTCGGCGCCCGTCCCCGCCCGCCTCTATAAACATCCTTCTACACCTTTGCAGGCATAGGCGTACAAGGATGTTTATAGAGGCGGGCGGGGACGAGCGGAGGGGGGGCGCCATCGCTATTCTCCGATAGCACCCCCCCCCGCAAACCGCCCCGGGCACCCCAAACACGCGCTACGCCACTGTTAGTCAACATGTAGTTTATTTCTGCTTCTAGGCCATATGTTTGACAACACTGAAATTATGGATATGGCTAAGAGTACCCTTGGTATTGCTATGGTTATATGAATAAGCTAAAAGATATAGGGGGTTATTGATCAAAGTGAGAATTTGACTATGGATGTGAATTCTCATCACTTCGGGTTGCTACGCCCCTGATTCTCTACTTCTTATTGACTAAACAGCAGATTCCCATAGCATATTCACAACCACGCCAGAATCCCCATAGTAAAGTTGCGACCGTGTCAGTAGCAGTCTATTGTGCAGTGTACGACTGTCATTAGCTGGTGAATTCACCACATCGCAGAGTTTTCTGAATACCCGAATATGGGGAAGTAGCGAATTTGGACTTTAGTCAATAACCCCCAAATGTTTCAAACAATATTAACCATTTTTTTGAAAGTGAAATACATAATACACAATAAATAGACTTGTGCCCCCTTCCATTACATTGCAGTCATAATATCCAATAACAGACATACAGAGAGAGAAACAGAATGTCAGGTAGAATGAGTGTGTAGGCGAAGTACTTAACTGATACCGATTAAGAAGGAATATAACGCAAGATCAGCGCGGCACAGAAAGATGAACAGGAGTAAATGAAAGAAAATAGACTGAATGATACTAGAAATAAACATACTGTACCCACCAGAGCTAAGGGAGGAGGGAGCTGGAGCTGTTGATAACAAGGATGTGTCACTGCATAAGGAGGAAAGTTTTCATGTGTTACACTATAGTAAGATACAGAGATGGTAGTTCCTATCCCGACTACTGGCATTCCAGTTATGCATTGCAGGTAAGTGACTAGTATTGAAGGGGTCACAGTGCTGACATTTTCCTTGCTTGGACCCAGTACTGTAAAGCTGCAGTTGCAGTGACCATTTTCTTAAAGGGTGTAGGATTTTTACTGAAGTTAATTTTAATAGTTAGTTTTATTAGGGATTGTCTGTATTTATTAGACAATAGCTAGTGCCTAATCTGAACATTTAGAAAAGTGAAACATAAACTAATGCCTCATCAGAAACATTCTCACTCACAAGTTATCACCCTAAGCAATCTTTTAGAATGCTCAGAGTCAGAACATTAAAACAAGGCAAGAATACAGCAGCCAGGCAACCAGTCCAGATAATGGAAATGCAACAGCAATTCTTACAAGTGGGGTTTGTACCTTTTATATTACAAATATATATATATGTCTAAAAGCTTGCCTGGAGAAGCACAATGCTGATTGCAGGCCTGTGTCTGTGTGTGCGTGTGTTTGTATGTGCCTTCTGAACAAAGCACAAAAATACTAGAAGCAATTTATTCGAGAATCTTCAGCACGTTTTTGAAGAGTGCGAAATGAAAAACACAGAATCAAAGGATGCTGTTAGCTAAGTGTAATCAGTGGATAGAGCAGTAGGGAAGCAGATAGAAGAAAGGACAAGGGAGTGTAACAGCAGGACACCAGGGAGAATAAATAATATGTGATCTGTAGGGGAAGAGGTGATTAGAAAATAGGGAGGTGCAGGGATAGGTGAGAGGTATACAGCAAAACCCATTAGTAATTGCTTGGATCTGAATATATAAATAGTGTAAATGGGTAAATCATTTTTTAAAGTGTGCTTTGTACCCTAGCTTTTACACACTTTAGTAGAAAACCCATAATCTTAATGCTGCTACCAGATCACTCGTTTTTACAAATAAGAATCATGTATAGTTGAAAGTGCTGGCTGCCACACATTCAATGGTTGAAAGACAATAAGATTAGTGTATAAAAATGGGTAGGGATTGCACCTAAGAAAAAGTAAGATGAAGAATACCGTCATGGTCAACACAAGAAGAAGAACCGAATTGAAGAATCTTCAGTCTCTACTGTCCTCTCAAGCATTCTGAACTGATAAAAAGTGACAACATGACCACCACTGATTCCTATTCTTAGCCATATCCCTGAGCATGTAGAGCCATGCATGAGCATGGTCTTCTGGGCTCCAACCAGGAAGTCGAGACATTCCAACTTTCCCTAGGCTCGTGGTGCAGTTTTTCATTCCCAGTGGGATTGGCGTTGGTTAATCCTGGGATGCGGAGTCTAAGGGGCTTCAAGTCTTCACCCATAACTCCCGCAAGGGGGTGTGGACTTTGCTGTGAGGGAACCCTCTGGCCCCCACGTTAACCTCCCACTGGTGGTAGCTTATGGTCACCACACCACAGGAACATGGAATAAGCTGAACAATAACAAGGACTTAAAATGGACCTATCACCTCCTGATTTTCACATTTTCACATAGTCAGTGATTATATAACATAAATGAAACAGTTTGGGGGGAAAAAATCGTTAGGATAGTTAAGTTATA
>JAKJJM010013266.1:0-10722 GCA_021901965.1 Pipa carvalhoi
GAGCAGGGGTTCTCAACCTGTGGGTCGGGACCCCATTGGGGGTCGAATGACGATTTGCCAGGGGTCGCCTAAGACCATCGGAAATATAGGGTTTGAATGGGGGTTACCAAATCACAGGGAACTGTACTAAAGGGGTCGCGGCAATAAAGAGGTTGAGAACCACTGTGCTAGAGCCTAAATAAATTTTTGCTTGATTTGTCTATTACACTGCCATTTTGGCATCACTTTAATTGTGTGCTTTTAAACCAGCTATGTAGATTTGCTGCAAACAAAATCTTTACAAGAAAGCAGAAAAGGCCCACCTCTTGTCTAAATCAACTAACATATGCCTACAGCCATCATTATCTAGAGAAAGTTAAAATTCCCTTTCAAATAAAAAAAAAAAAATTATATATTGTATACAACACAATTTTTACTGACAACTGGTGAAGAGTATATATATATTGTATACAACCCAATTTTTACTGACCACTGGTGAAGAATATGTAACAAAACAATGTTTTGGGGGCAGTTGCCTCCCTGACCATGGGTTATATGCACGGTGTGTGCAGTCTTTTGTCTCTTATTTTAGAATGTTCAGACAATCTTTTCAGTTGTAGTGGGCAAGCCTAGTTCAGACTTCTTTTACATCTTTATTCAAATATAAAGCTGGGGGGGAAATGAAAACCTCTTTCAGGGCAAGGCTCTAATTCGCTCACTTAATCAACTGCCCTAAGAGAGATAAAGGCATTCATCTTCTGAAAAGCCAGCTCAAAAGAAACCATATACAATTAGGGGGTCATTCTGTAAAGTCTGAATCGTAGTGTAAAGGTCCGAATTTGCCAGCTAAAGACAGTCGCAATAGACTGCTACTGTCGCAGTCGTGGCTTTATAATGAGAATTTTGTCGCAGTCACAACTTTACAAAGGAAATGTCAAAGCTGGAACTTTAAAAAAATTGTTGCGGTCGTGATTTTATAATGAGAATCTGCTGTCTGCGAATTCGACAGTCAAATTCTCACTTTACAGAATGACCCCCTTAAGCTTAAAGGGTTGAGATTTTTAATGGAATCTGCATTGGGCAAGTGTGAGTTCTGGTTAAATACTTGCTAATATGTGTGTTGGAATGTTGGGATGTATTTGGTTGACTTTATACTGAAATGTGTGCATTTTTGTTAAAAGTCTGTTGGAACGTTTGTACACATGGGCAGGAATGCTTAATTGTGTATGTCAGCTAAGTGGGTCTGTTTTTTAGTATTTACTATATTATTTTTAAATCTGGTCTATAAATGATCTCAATTGTCAATCAGCTACCCCCATTTTAGTTAAAAACACATGAAATATTTACCTGGTACATGAGAACAACTATTATCGGCAGCTCAGCTAGCACTTTCAGCGAAAGGGAGCCCTTAGGGATTATGGTGTGCTGCATAAAGAAAATCCAGATTAATAGAAATGCAGGCAAATGTCTGCCACCCTTAATTTATACATATTGCATTTAACTTAACCAGAGAACAGTCCTGATCTAGTTGTATAGATTATTAAAGACCCATATTGGTGCAAAAGGTACACAGGCATTTGGGAAAAACAAAAAGAATTACAGAAAGTTGGGAATTCCATAGGTACTAGTTGTATCCAAGTTTAAAGTTCATTTTGAGAATCCCATTATTGAGTATTCACCCATATTCTTCTAGTTTTACCAAACCCTCTTATCTTCTGTTGATGGATACATATCCCTAGAGTGGCCAATTGCACTCATCATAATTCTTCTATTAGTAATTTCCAAATAAGCTCTTCAGTAGTGTCTCTTTATATACTTGCACAATCACTGAACACATTCGTTTATGCTACCACCTGCAGTACAAGCTATACACACGTTGACTGAGCTTCCCTAAGGTTCTCATCACTGTGTGTAAACATCATTATTTGTCCCAATACTTACAGTTCTGGTCTCACTGTCTTCCCTTTCTGGATTCACTTTCACCACTATGGTAGATATCATGCCAACCATTTCTGGAGCGGGAACAGTATTCTCAGGAATTACGGGTGGATTCTCAAAGTAGCGATTCTTAGAAGGGGTGTGAAAGGTGTAAGATTAGTATTACAGGGGTCTTTACCCAGAGTTCACAGAGTGGCTTTAAAAACTAGTCTACTGGTCTGCTAAATGATTTGTTTTGTACAAATTAGGAAGAACCGACTATTTCCACCACTGGCATATTCACACGTCATTTTCATTGCATTGAATAGGAATTAATCTTTATTATCTTGTTAAAAGCTTGAGACACACATGAGAAAATCACAGTGGGGAAGGTTGGAGTTTCTGGGATTTTAATATAATGGAGACTGGCTAAATAAATAGCAACTGACAACATTCCATCACTTTCTCCTACTCCTGGAGCCAAAAGGTCAGAAACACAATGAAACCTTCTGACCATTTCATATCTTTCCTCTCTTTTTCCCATATTTTTCACTTAAATTAAAAGATAAATACTTTTTAGAAACTAAGTTAAAACAGGGAAAACAATGTACTGAAGAGTATAATTTATTACAGAAGGGAAAGAGAGGGAGTATATAACATAGAACATAATGTTCATCTAACGCAAAGTGTGGGTACGTGCGTATGTAGAGGCATGGGGAAAAATGCATTCAAACCCTTACCACAACTTTTGAAAGCTCCTTATAAATCTGTCGGACGAAGTCCAGGAAATGATTAATCTAGTTTAAAAAAAAAAGTCATTTTTACAAATTCATGTCAATATATTTGTATAAAATTGGTAACACAGCTGCGATGCCTTCAAAAGTCTCCATGGCAAGTCTTAATTAAATATTATTGCACCAAATCAGGTGGCTAAAAATAATATATTGTAATTTATAGAGATGGTAAAGTTTAAACAAAAATAAGAATACATGTCCACTTTAACACATGCAGGTGTAAAAAGATATACTGACCATGTTAATATTTGTAACATATTTAGATTGTAAGCTCTATGGGGCAGGGACCTCCAACCTCTTGTGTCAACCCCAACCCAGCACTTAAAGTGTTGTATCCTTGTGATAGTATACTTGTATTGTGTAATGCACTTTTCCCATGTCTGTATTATATTTGTATTGCTGAATTGTACAGCGCTGCATAAATTTGAGGCGCTTTATAAATAAAATTATACATACAAACATCAGAATATTTCTCCAGCAGCAGTCATTACAGCAAAAGAATGTAAAGAGACACTAAACCTTCATGCATGTCTATTGCAAGCATTTAGGCGCACATGTATGAAGGCATTCCTTTTTGCAGGACTCTCTAGATTCAGTAGAGGTGTCACTGACATTACATTTAGAAATCAGGGATTATCAAGTGCACCTGTCATCAGTCGATGCGGTCACAGAACATTAAGGGATTTGGGGATACGCAGTAGGAAAACTGGGGTGATATGTGCAGGTTCTAACATTTTGACAGCTGTCCAAATGTGAAAAACATGTATTGTAATGTATTGCATTTATTTATTTATATAGCATAGACATCTTACACAGCACTTAACTGAGATTCATCATTCAATGCCCCAGTCAGTCAGATTCAGTCACGCACACACAGACAGACAAAGACCAAGGCCACATGTAGACAGGCTTCAATTAAACTATTTAATGTTTTTGGATTGTGGGAGGAAACCGGAGTCCCCAGAGGAAATGCACTCGAGTACAGGGAGAATATACAAATTCCATGCAGATGAAGCCCAAGGTGGAATTGAATCCAGTGTTGTCTTACTGTGCAGGCAACATTAGTGCCGTGTTGTCCACATGTACAGGCAAGATTTAAGAATAAGGTATAGATTCCATTTAAAAAAAAAAAAAAAGGATGATCACACGGCAAGGGACACATAAAAAATAAATAACGCCCACTGGTTACATGAAATGGATTTGCAGTTAACTAATGAGCTCGGTTTTTATTTTTTTAACAAATCAAAGTACAAAGGCCGCATTACCTCTTGAGTGATGGGCGGCCGAAATTGTTTATGCAGCTCAATGATGATTCTCAGGCAGATCAGAACATTCTCTTCATTCTCAGTCTGATAAAGACAGGACAGAACAAATGGATTATTAGTAAAAAGGCAGTTCTCTCTCTCTCACTGTGGAGCCTGGCTTTCAGCCATCTGGCTTAGCAGGACTACTCATTATTTGCAGGCAGTCGTACGTCACAAATAAAGAGGAAGGTTGCCAAACAGACACAGGCATGTTACTATGGATAGTTACCTCAAGAAAACGGAACATCACGGACAGGATATTTTTGGTGTGGGGCCGCAGGTGTTCATTGGTGGGGATTCTGTGGATTATCTCTAATACCAACTTCCTTAATTGCTAGAAAGAAAGTAGAAAACACATCGTTTGGATATCTGGAATTCAGAGAACTTGGATACAATACTAAACACAGATATTTACATGTGGATAACAGAGGAGACTGGACGAGACAGAGTAGGTTGACAATAGGTAGAAACAAGGAAATAAAGGATCCAGTGACAGAGAAGACGACCTTTTCTCTCTTTTAAGGGAGCGCCTGCTAATTGTCTGCGACTTACACAGCATTGACTAGTAACATGTTACGGACTCCAGACTGCCATTTCCATTCTACTGGTAGAATATTATTATACCAAAAAGTAATATTTGGTTTACCAAAGAAATTACTGCAGTGCTAAAATCACTATAACTGAGCATGCATTTGGACTATTAAAGAGAAGTACAAATAAAGCAATATACAGAGTACACTTTGGATTTTATACTAACTGTTTAATATCTGCATAGCTACTTCACACTAGATACCTGTACATTTAAGCTCACTGTGATCTTGGCTACAGAATACTAGAAAAAGAGAATGCACTTTGTGCAGAAACTAACATTTACCCGCCAACTGTAACAACTAACTACAGAGAAAGTCTTTAAAACTAAATGCCAGCCAGCGCAGAGTTAAAGTCTCCAAACCTGTATTGCTACAGTTAAAACTGCATGTACTTCAAGTCCTCAGTTTTACTTGGAAACCAAAAACTTGGAAAGATGGCAAAATAGGATCTGCACATGTTCTTTTGGCCAATTTCGGCGAACTTCAGCAGAGGGGTGGGTACTCTGTGACAATATAGGTCACACACAAGCAGGAAGTAAGCTGTCTCCGGGGAGATGATCATGTCACAATACTAGAGCATAGGATCAAGAGATGAAGGCTGATTGTGCCTCAGTATATAGTTACAGCACTGATGCTGGGTAGAATGAGCTATGTAGAATTTAAGCTGTAGTTCTCCATTAAGTCAATTTGTCAATTTCTTCACCTAATGTGATAGATCAGAAAGCATCTCATACATATGCAATTGTGGGCTGCCCTCATGGTAAAGAAGGGGGTGGTCCTACACCCCTCTACTACATCTCCTAAGTTCCCAACTGAAATGAAGCACCACCTGTGCTGGTGTACTTGCCCCCTGGCAAAGCTTAACCCAATGTTTTAGTAACATTTTATAGGAGAACTAAACCTAAAAATATTATTGGGCAAGAAATGTTTAACCTTATGCACATATATATGCTCTTGTTCAGGTCCATTCCTGTTCTTCTTTCTATAACCTTATGCACAAACATTGCTAAACATGTAGAGAAGCCTTATGAGGCTACTGTTCCATGACTATGAAGCCGTAAAGCTCTACAGCTCCATATTTTTCTGCTTAATTACCAGTAGCACCTAGCTGCACCAATACCTGAGCAGGTTTCTCCTGAAGGAACTGGACTTCTCCATCTTGTAGAAAGGTGAGGAAGCGTGGGATGATGTGCTCCAGAAAGGTTGAATACTGGGGTGAGGTGGTGACATTCTAAACATGAGGGATTAAAACAGATTACATAAACAAAATGAATAGTGTTTCTCTATTAAAAAATACATATATGTCTATGCAGCACACTTTGTGACAATTACACAACTGTCACTGACACAATTTTGCACAGCCTCCTAGTATAGCGACCCTCAACCTTTTCTGGATTGAGGACCGGTTCCAGCGACCCAGAAGAGGTTTGACGGCCCGCTGGGAGGGTGGGTGGTGCCAAATGCACACTAACGGCCGCATGACTGTGACATGCCTCGTGTTTGCGCGCATCACCATCAGGCAGCCCAGTGCTGAGGGGCCCGCAGACTGTTAGTGGTTTGTAGACCAGCATTTGGGGACCCCTGTCCAAGTATAGTGGCAATCAGATCTTATCAGTTTTGCTCTCAGTGTCCCATGTGAAAAGTGCACAAGCACACAATCACGCACACACTACACATGCACCAACACACAAACACACAAGCAACAGGACCACAATTCACAATGAAATAAGGGGACTCAAGACTGAATTTATCATCATTTTGCTCCATATAGGCACCACAAAACTAAAATCTATAGTGTTCAGCAACGTAATGAGAAGGTACAGTGCTGTGGATTCACAGCAATTCACACCTGGCTGAACCCGCTAGTGTACTGACTTTACATAACACACTCACCTCAAAGTTCTCACTGACTTCTTGCATCATTTTTAATTTGGTTTCATCAGCTAAGGTAGAAAACAAAGAGGATTATGATTAGAAAAAAAAAAAAAAAAGTTATCAGGATTAATAAACTGAAAGATGTCAGACTAATGAGGAACGCAGCTCTCAAGTGAATATAATGAACTGATCACATCAAATGCAACCCTCAGCATAGTGAGAAAAATGCTGACTATTAGTGTATGTATACTATAGTGTATAAAGAGGAGATTGCCTTGCCATCATATTCCTTTCCGACCATCAGATAAAAAGCTCAGGTGTTGATATTACATAACTAAAAATAAACGTACCTTGGAACAGATATATAAAACAGGCCCACTAACATTGTTTATGTCCCTTACCTCATCATAAACATTACAATTGTTATTTTGTATAGTTAAGAGTTGAAAAGCAGTCAGATCAGTTTTACTCTCGGGGTGAAATTTACAAAAGTCAAAAATTATTTTTTCGACTTTTTCACCTTAGGAGCGCTGTGAAGTCTGCCTCCATGCAGGGATATGACAGCACAGTTTAAGCTGTCACTGCGATATTTCAGCTAAGTAGAAGGTACTGTTTAAGATGACTAGTTTTTATTTCACCTTTACCTATCCTTTAAGTATAATAATCTCATCATTTTGCTTCTCATTTCAGGCAAAAACAAAAAAAGCTAATTTCTCACAATTCTACCAAGATGGACATAATTAAAGGCCTAACTACGTAGTCATTTTCAGTGCAAACAGGATAAGCAGTGCATAGGTTTAAGAACATTCAAATTGTATTCAGGATCAAAGTTATTTAAACTCAATGTGCAAATGGCAAGTAAAGTAGTTTCAACATGAAACAAAATTGATTTACTTCCTGTGGCAACATCTTTCTTTTAAAAACCTAGACCATATCATTATCCCATATCAGTAAAAGACACAGGCATCTTATGTCTACATGCATACTAACCAGTATGTCACTATTGGAACGAGAGGCTATGTATAAGACTGCAAAGATACACATACGCAAGACTACCATTTACAATATTTTATGTAAAAGACATTAAAGGAGAACTAAACTAAATGATAATTCTGAAGAGGAGGAGATTTAGCACTCACCAATGGGCTTCTTCACTCCAGCACGGCCTTCTGTTTGACTCAACGCTGCTCTTCATGTCCTCTCTTTGCAGGCTGCCAACCACTTCACTTCCTCTCCGAATTTGGTGAGCAGAGCAAGTGCAGAAGCAGTATTAAATCAGAATTCTGCTTCTGTGCTTACTCTGCTTGCTGAATTTCAAGAAAAAGTGAAGATCACAGCCTGCACAAAGAAGACAAGAAGACCAATGTTGAGGCAAGTGGGAGGCAGCGCTGGACCAAACGAGCACATAGGTGAATATTAAATATTCTCCCCTGGCAAAAAGAGCATTTAGTTCTCCTTTCATTAACATTTCAAATATTAGGAAATGCATTTTTAACCTTTTTCTGTACATAGAAAAAAAAATGTGTGCCATATACAAACTGAAGAAACTTACGTGTGTTGACATCAGTGAGAGCGGCCACAAATTGGAGGTATTTCTTCATCAATGTAGTCTGGTCCACTACAGTGGGCCCTGGCGGAGGTACAAAGGCCATTTTTCTTATAAGTCTTCTGTTACTGTAGTAAGGAGAATTGTGTTGTCATCTCACCTGCAAGGGAAAAACAAACAAATGAACATTCACAAGTCTAAGGGAGTTATTGACTAAAGTGAGAATTTGACTGTCGAATTTTCAAACAGCGGATTCCCATAGCAAATCCACAACAATATTCCCATAATGAAGTCGCGACAGTAGCTGACTATTGCATAGTGTGCGACTGTCGTTATCTGGCGAATTCACACCTTTATGCGACAATTCGGACTTTATTCAATAACCCCCTAAATGTGTAAAGAACCAATAGACAAAAAAAATCCTCTTTTGATCGGTACATTAGTTATTGGGTAAAATTGTTATATTTAAAATGCTATTGTTTCTTTATTTTTGTAGATTGCAGACATCTTTCACCTTCTCAATAATCACACCCAACATTAAAAAAAGAAGTCTACAAACATTTCACAATTTTTAGTAAATATAAAATATACAGTGTGTAAAAAGTATATGGCCCTTTTACTGTTTCCATTACTGTCCTTTTAACACTTGTAGAGGATTCCAGCCAGACATTACTATGATTCTGGGAGTTGTAGGTTAACATCATCTGAGGCTGGGTTCACACGAGCGTATGATGCACAGCACATTATATGCTCGTGAAACGCAGCATGAAAGATGTCGCATTGCCAGTCCCATAGACCTTCCTTACTACGGCCATACACTGGTAAAAATGAGGCAGCCGGCGTTCTCAGGTGCACGCGCGAGCGAATAGCGCTCGTATGGCTGAAAAAACAAAGATACATAGGACTGCACGGTAAGGCATTTTTTTTTCATATCATACGCTCGTGTGAACCCAGCCTAAAAAAACGCAGCGCTCAAAGTCCCATTCACTTACCTTGTTCCGGCCTCTACGCTGGCAAAAATGCGACAGCCAGCGTACGTCCGGCATGTGCACGTGGATGCGCGAAACGCTTGTCTGGCCGGAACAAGGTAAGTATGATAGGGAAGCACAGGGCTTAAGGTACACAAGACTTCTACAAGCCTGACATGGAAAAACAGCATTGTTCCTTATCAGCTCACAGTGTAAGCAGCCACATACATAAGAAACTTGTAACAAAGAGCTACAGATGTAGCAGCAACATACAACTATCACCTCAAAGTAAGAGAAAGCTACAATATATAACAGTGACTGCAGGTGCTTGAAACTAAATAACTTGTCTCTACTGCACAGAGCAGGTTGCAACATTTAAGACATTTCTCTGGATGAAGGTTTGCCCATTAAGTTTTTAATAACAGGAAAAAAAAAAAAAAAAAAAAAGAGTACATATTGCAAAAATTTGTGTATTAGTCCAAAAAATAAAGAAGTCTGGAAAAAGAAAAACTTTGTCCCCTGAGGTTCCATTTTAACTAAATAGCTTTGTATCTTAAACTATGTATTATAAACATTTAGATCCTACCAGCTTTTTCTCTGTCCCCTGAGTGAAACGTTTACAAACACATCTTTAAACTGCAATTCTGATTGAGGAACTTCAGAGCAGTTTTCCAGATAATTGGCTTTGATTGGGGTAAGCAAGAGTACTGCAAACTTACTTACATCCTCGCAAATGAGCTACACATAAACGCACATTGTTGATATAAGAGACTGTGATTTTATATCAGGGCATACAGGGTGAGTTAGTTTATGCCCAGCTGTCGAAAAAGCAGACTTCTATCATCCATCAAATGAAGACATTTTTTTTATTACATGTATATGAAATATATATATATGTACCAGTACAAGTAGCAGCAAACTACTGGAATCAGTCCCACACAAGCCTTTGCCAAAGAGAAAAACCAAAAGAGTAAAAGTAAACTTCTGAAATAGTAGACCAGAAACTCAACAATACTCCCCTAGATCCACCATAAGGATATTCAGGCCATTCTAGTCTACCAGATTCTCAGCAAGGGTACCCTTGGGCAAAATGTGATCTTGGCACCCCTCATACACATAAGGCTGTAATTCTCCCATCTAGGCATGCTATGAACATTTTTTTTTTGTATTGTATTGTATTTATATAGCACTGATATATTATGCAGCACTTTACATAGATTCATCATTCACTTCAGTCCCTGCCCCGTGGAGCTTACAATCTAGTTTCCCTATTCAGTCACACACACATAGACAGAAACAGATGTATGTTTTTGGAATGTGGGAGGAAACATACAGGTGTGGGGAGAACATACAAACTCCATGCAGATGATGTCCAGGATGGAATTGAACCCAGGACCTCAGCGCTGCAAGGCAGCAGTGTTAACCACTGAGCCACCGCACAGCCCACATCACTGATTTAACATAGTTTATAAGTAACAGTTTACAAGGCTGAGAAAAGACACAAGTCCATCCAGTTTAGTCTATTATCCTGCAATGTTGATCCAGAGGAAAGTAAAAAAAAAAAAACCCCACGAGGCAGGAGCCAATTGTCCTCATATTAGGGAAAAAATTAATTCCCGACTCCAATATGGCAATCAGAATAATACCCTGGATCAAGATACTACCTTCAGTTATCCAGTACCCATAACCTGTAATGTTCTTACACTGAAGGATCAGAATAATTCCCTGGATCAAGATCCCACCTCCAGT
>JAKJJM010013279.1:0-11284 GCA_021901965.1 Pipa carvalhoi
TTTAATCAATGGCTACAGATCGGTACAAGTACCCGATTTCCATATTATGGAAATCGAGAAACACCGATTTCCATAATATGGAAATCGGGACTGCATTTATTAAGGCCGAAAAGACTCCTGTGGAGTCTTTTTGGGCTTAATAAATACCGCCCATGGTGTCTTATTCTCCAATAATCTGAAAGTCAAATGCAATGCTCAACTGGTTGCCTAGAAATAATGGTTTTCCATTCTTTTGCCAATACCTCTCTTCAATTGTAGCAGCCTGTACTATCTTTGCATGAACTGTTACACATACATTTCCATAAAGTTTTCTTCAGTCATTACTAGTACTGTTTGTTCCATGATAAGATTGTGGTGTGATTGTGTTCTAAAACCTATGTCTTCAATTTCCCTCTTAATAAATAAGGTTCTTACTACCTTAACCCTTTTACAATCCTCAAGTCCTCATGTATCCAAATTCTTCCACCCTAATAATTACTGATCAGAAATTTGAAGTCCCATAAATTCCAGGATCTCCACTGGTTAATTCCAATCATATTCATTCTTGCATTCTTAGGCAATTCCATTATCTTTACCCAAACAAGCCCTGAGAGCTCCAAAACCATTTTCCTAAAACCAGGGGTGCTGTGCCTCTTGTCATGTTGTCCACAACAATTCAATGTCTTTTTCAGCATGTTTCTGTGACAATTTGGTGTCTAGTCTGTTTTGGTTTTGAGTGTTAAAGCATGTGCCTGTGAATTTCCAGCAAGATTAGCAAGTTGCAGTAATTTGACCTATATCTAATGACTGTTCATACTAAGTAGGCTATTTAATCTCAGCTCTTATCAGTGTCTGATTCCCTAGGTGTTTCATCTTATTCCTGGATGCTGTCAAAGCCTTAAATAATGCTTTGATATACCATACATACACCAATATTTGCTTGGCTGCTACCCTCTGGTATCATGAGCCTTGGCTATTTATGCACAGCACTTTGACTGATTTGGCAGTTTTGATCTTTATTTTTTTTCTAGTTCCTGAAACTTATCTGCCTATCCTGACCTTGGTCCATCTGTAAACTTTACTTGTTTATTGATGTGCCCTCTGGTTCAGTTATTGGGGTCACTCCAATTTAAATTTCTGTAGCAGGAAGTCTATGGTATCAGTGAACACTAAAATACTTTGGGCATCTTTCTCTTTTTTTGTAGTTGCTAGGCTTAAGTCAGTGTCCTACATTCTACCTAAAGTCTCACAAAGTAAAGATATTTTAGGTGGTGATTTAGAGATTTAGTGATGGTATTTTAGGTGGTGATTTAGAGATTTGGTGATGCCAGGGCATGTCTGACTAGTAACTTCTCGGTAGCTGAGACTGCAAAGTACAAACCATCTTTATTTAGTGGGTAGGGTAACAAATTATAGCTATAAATTATTTACCAGATTGAAATTGGGAGAAAAAAATGCTTTTTCTTCAACATTTGGCCTGCTCAGATAGATTTTATATGCCCTTTCTCACATCTACATCCAATGGATATACATGCTAAGTAGAATATACTTTTGTGTAATGATGAATTAGGCAAGATATATTTCATTTTATGGAAAATGGTATAGTAAGATATGACGTACATAGCAACATACATAGGTTAGAAGACCAAAAATAGACAAAGTTCATTCAGTTCAAGATATTATCCTACAATGTTGATCTAATGAAGGGCAAAAACTCATAAGAGAAAAGCCAAGAAGCCACCTCCTTAAATTTCTACCCATATCTGTCTAATATTTATATACTCAAAAAAGACATCAAGATCCTTTTGAACTATTTAATTAAATCAACTATGACAACTTCCTCTGGCAAAGTTTGATAACCCCACTGCTCTTACAGTAAAAAAAAGAACCTTCTATGTTGCAGAAATCTTCTTTCCTCTAGATGAAAGGATGTCCCCTTGTTATACATATAATCCTTGGTATGAATAGATTATGGGAGAGATCTCTGTATTGACTCTTGATATATTTATACATGTTATTAGATCACCAAACAACTCCAGTTTTGATAATCTTGGTACTATAGCTTACCCATTACTTTAGCTGCCCACCTTGAACCTACTGAATTATGTTTTTCTAGTTTAATGGTGTCCAAACCTGTACATAATATTCCATGTGTAGCCTGACAAATGACTTGTAAACTAGGTAGAACTAGGTTCTCATTATGTGCATTTATGCCACTTTGATGCATCCATGACCTTATTTGTCCTGGCAGCAACTTCTTGGTACCCGTACTACAGCTAAACTTATTGTCAGCTACATTCCTAAATCCTTTTCCATGTCTGTTTTGCCCAGTGTTTTCCTATTTAAAATAATCTTGACATATATTTTGTTAAACCTCATTTCCCATTTCACTGCACAAGTCTCCAGCTTATGCAGATCCATTGCTAAAAGAATACTACCCTACACTACATTAAAATTTTAATATGCAATCCCACAACAAGGTTATTATTAAATATATTGAAAAGATCAGAGCCCAAAACTGACCACTGTGGCACCTCAATAGTAACCGTGACACAATCTGAATATGTACCATTAGTAACCACCCTCTTTTATCTACCATTGAACCTGATACTAACTCCTTTACACACATTTTCTCTCAGTCCAAGTATTCTCTTTTTAAACACCAGCATTATGTAACAAAGTATTAAATTCTGTGTAAAAGAAATAAAATATATTTTACATCAAGTGACTCAACTTGATCCAGTTTTGAACTTCTACTATTATCTGTCCCACTTTCCTGCCCCCTTTAAGCAGAGCCATCCTTAATACATATTCATAGTGTATAGCAACCACAATCTCAAAGTGTTTTTTCACAGATAAAAGCTATTCAAAGGTATATTTATGTTCAATTTGGGCTGTCAGCAGACACTCTTTCAGTGTGTGGGGCCAAAATTGTATTCTGTACCCATAAATGTGTATTCATTTCTACAATTTACTTACAAGATATGCAGGCTAATCTAGTATGCTAATAACTACATTGACATGTATACTTGGTCATCCACAGACTGCATTTCAATGGTTTCAACATATTCTAAAGGTTGCAAGTAATATGTTTTTGGTTAGCTTTCAGAACAATCAGTTGAATCTGGTCACTTTATATGTGTAAAAAATTAGGAAATTATGGTAATACCACCAGCATTTCTAAAAAAAACTGCTAAAGAACCTACATCAAGTAGCAGGAGTCAAACATTTGTAGATGAGTTAGCTCAGTCATTTAACACTTTGTGACATCTTTTTCTATTTGCAAAAACTTCTGATAACACATTATGGAATCCTAAGAGTTTGTGACAAATGACAAAATCAAATTTTGCTATCTCTGGCAAAATCAACTCCATTCTGATATTGCAACATAATGGTCAATAGGCCATAACTTCAGGAAGATACCTAACTGTATGGTCGGCTATGCTAGGACAGTTAGTCTGTATATCACATTGCTAATTTTAGTTCAACTTCATAATGTAAAAAAAATAGAATGGCAAATATTAAAAGAAAACAAAATGCTGTGCCATAAAAAACAGTTACACATGTTAAATTCATCCTGCATGCGATCCATAGTCCCTATTGAATTATTTGTCTCAAGTAAAAGCATATTATTTAATGGTATTTAAACTTTAGCTTTTGGCATGACTTTTATTTTCAAGTTGAGGAACCATCTGCTGGCCCCATGGCATAAACATAATGATATTCTGGCAAGCTGTCTTTTTGTAAATTTAGGAGAATGTTGGCACTTGTAAGGGCAATTATTTAATATTCTCATATAGGGCCATATTTATAAAAGGGTAAAACATGATTCATACAGTTTTAATATTGTTTAGCATAGTTATAAATAAATAATTCTGTTTTACTGCTGTTTTGCTTCAGAAACAGAAGCAATTTTAACTGTGATTCATTTGAAATAGCATGTTCTTCTAGAAATGTTCAGTTTCACAAAATTCCTGCTTATTATTGCTAGTTTACTATTTGCGTATGTCAAGATAGTCAGTTATACTGAAATCGTGCTGAAAACTACTGCGACTATGCCATTATTTCAAGTATTTCCATAGCCCTACTCTTCTAGAGTGGAATTAGCAAAAATTATGGTGAATTGCATAGAAATGAAAATGAAACAAAAAATGAAAAATAGAGAAAGAAAAGATCATTCAGTGGTCATATGTATTTTTCCTTAAACTTTTAGAAAAAAGTAGATTTTTCAAATAAATAAATTATGAATAAAACAAATCAAAATGCAAAGTAAGATTAAATGAAAAGTGTAAAATTGTAAGAATGAATATTGCAAGGTTTATAATAATGATAAATAATGTCCTATTTCTATTTTATAAATATAGTGTATGCCTTACAATTCCATGAATTCAGAAAAGTGAATCTGTATCGTAGAATTGTTATTCTCTATTTTTAAGTAGTAGATTGCAATACTGCACATAGGGACATGTTTATTCTATATTGTTGCTTAAGGGCAATATGACTATTTTCTCACTTCGATTAGCAACAACAGCAGTTTTCTATATTTATTTTAATGGTTGATAATTATTTCCACTACTGATATTTCTTTTTGATAAGTCACCAGTTACACCATGTCATTATTACAAAATAATTTGATTTTACTCCATTTACAGCAAAGAAGGGTATAGAAGAATTCGGTGAATTCACAACAGCAGAGTACAGTACAGTAATAAATTCTCATTTAAAATGTTAGTAAATACCACAATTCACCAAAATTTGCTACAATCCTTTACATAAATTTGTATACGACTGAAAAGAAATTGTTGATATTAAAAAAAGATTGAAATAGGTAAATAATAATCAGTTTAAACTGGTGCAATTTGCACTGGTTTCAATTAAGTTTTCCTTCCATTTTATATCAATATTGACAGTCTTTTTGATGGGAAATTGAATATGACTGTGGCTTTGGGACTCCATAGGGAATAATGAGTTTTCAGCAGCCTAAAACAGGGAACCACTTTTGGTTGACCGATCAGTTTTATAAATAGGTGGAAATGGCAATATTATTATATTGCTGCTCTTTCACCAGTGTTAACAAGCCTAAAAACTTTAGGCTTTTATAAATTTCCCCCTATATGCCCAAATAGAATGACTGTGCAATAAATGGGGAAAGGTAACTCAGTACATATTATCATCAAATTGGGACACAGTTTTTGAACATTCCTTTGAAAAGGGAACAGGCAAAAACTAGTTACAAAACTAAGCATATAATTACAATATCAAGTTATCAACAATAACCAGTATACTTTTGCAATAGACCAGATTTACCACCCCAGTATCTTAGATGACTTGCACTCCAGTCCTTTTCCCCAGTGTGTAAATGTATAACTATAGCTAAAGATCTTTCTCCTGGTGCTGTATGAGCAATGTTTTTTGCAGGTAGCCAACATGTTTTCCTTCCATTTTACCATATTTTTTCACTATAATTTTCTTCCTTAAGATGTTTTAATTATATTTTTTTTTCTTAAAAATAAACTAAATACCAATTACTATTCAGTGGAAAAAATAGGAGATTTTGATTTCCATTAGCTTTTTCATCTTTGTCTCTCTTTATATGCTATGTGGATGGATGGGTGGATGGATGGATAGATGAATGGATAGATAATGATAGATCAATACTTTTATTCTTGTTTTTCTTCTTTCGGTGAAAATGTATTTGTTTCTTCCCCAGAAATATACTTTTAAACATAATATACTCAGTTAAAATGCATTTAACATCTATGTTCAAGCATTCAAGACTTTACAATAGTCAGAGCTGAAAATATGGACTTTTGATATGAAAAATAATATGATTATGACATTATAATGCAATGAGAACTTCTAAATTACATTTCAGCATGTGTATGAATGAAAGCACCTTTAACGTTAAGTGTAGCATTTAGGGAATAATACACATGAAAATAGGCATAACAGATTTGAAAAAAAAATCCCCTGCTGAGTCATTATTCAGTCAATCAAAAGCTTAAATGTAAGGAGTTATTGCTATTTATTGTCATTAAAAAAGTCAAAAGATGAAAAGTAATAAATATGTTTTTGTCTGGGTGTCTTTTTGTCTTTTTATCATACTTTTACACAGCATGTTCCAGTAATGACTCATTCTTGGGTTACTCTGTCATTTGCAGTCCACTCAGAAAACTAATCCAAAAATCAGAGTGCTAACATTTTTGTCCCAAAGCATTTCCACTGCCCAGTAACTCATAGAATTTTTCTTATTGCTTTTTAATTCAATGAAAGTTATAATATTGTAAATTACAGAATTACAGTGCACGTTGTTATGTTCTTCTTAGCTTCTGGCCTATTAGAAGAATATAGTCATGGTTTTTGAAACTTAAAAAAAAATCACACAATCATAGGATTTCTCCCTCTTCTTATGTTAAATGATCAGTTAACTGTATTTTCTGCCTGTTGAAGACTCCAGATGGTAACAAAACGGTTTCAAAATCTTTTGTTTTTATTTTACAAAATCTTCTCAGTATATGCTTTCTTGTACAAAATATATTTACACTTATACAGCATATTTATGTACATTCCTGCATATTCTCTCTTTCTTTCTCTGTCCTTCTCACTCTCTCTCTGTCTCTCTCTTTGGGGCCTGTTTATCAAAGATTGAATTCACCTCACAAAATGAATTTGCCAAACTACATGACATAGTCCACACTGTAGCAAAGTCAATATTCACTAAACACCGTATTGTTGCAGTGATTAAACTAATTGTCTCAAATTGTACATACAATGGGGATACTAGTAATGTACTATATAATCTCTTAAATTATCTCTCAGGGAGAGTGCGCGGTCAGAAGAGTAAAGTAAAAACAGCTGTCTTAGGAGGCAGAGCACCACAATTTTGGTCAAATATATAAATTAAAAGTGGTGATATCCCAGCTTATACATACAACACGAGACAGTCCCTGACTTGCAATGGGTAAGAGTTTCACTAACTGGGTATTGTAAGTGTAAGTAACTGTAAGTAATGCTGGAAGGATTGCTTTTCAGGTGCATCTTGTAAGATGCATGAAAATATTTGGGCTAATAAAATAATAATAATAATCACATTGAATCACTGTGTTTTAGATTACTATTGATTTACAGTTATTCATAAAAAATATAATAGCTTATTGTTAATTAAAATATTTTAATTTCCAAAGCTAAAAAACTGGGAATATGGGGTCACTTACTCCAAAATAAATAAGCATGACTTTTTGAATTGATTTTAATGGGCATCTTTATAAACCTTTAAAATATCATTAGATTCACTTCAGTAAAATATATACTTTAATTAGTTCAACCTTGAATAAAAAGGTTGAATATCCTTCACTAGAAATGTACTAACTGTACAGTATAATTCTCCAGTGTTTGTCTAACAGATTTTTAAAATAAATCATAATTATTTTTAATCCAACTTTCATTTGGTTTATGGGTCAGGTTTTGTTCTTTTACATGAATTTTTCTGCTTCTATAAGGATATAGTTCATCATATTTACTTATTTATTAAGTTTGTATGTATACTATTTTGAATACATTCAGTATTTGCATTATGAACTGTTTTCTGTTGGAATATTTACATCAGGTTGTGATGAAAACATGTTCTTGGTCATAAGAAAGAATGTTTGCTTACTGGTTCTTTTAAAACATATAGGATATGCACTAACTACAGTACTTCTATGGAATTCTTTATTAGCTAACTATCACCTTCTTATGTTGAACACAATCCTATTTAAAGAGAACATCTACACCCAACTTTATGAAGTATACGTCTAAAATAATAATGCAAATACATAATAAAGAATGGTGAAAATCGAACATGGTAGTTGCCAGGCACTTTTACTCTGCTCATCAGTGATTTTGTTGCTAAAAATGAAATTTTCAGAAGGAACTATTGTTTTGTTTTATTTTGTATTCAGAAATAGTGGCTGCTGCACTGTTGCTATGAGAAACTGATATAATACATTTGGCACTTTTGAATTTGCATATACAAAAAAATCTAATCCCAAACTACCTGGTACTAATCACTGCACATTTCACATGTTGCACATAGTGTTTGTTTCCTCACTATGTATTGTATCCCAACATGCTTCACTGGCACTTGTAGGCAGGTAGGATAGACACAGATGCCAATCAAAACATTTTGGCAAATCTGGAGTTGCTCATAGCTAACAAATAGAGAATCATATACAATATTTTAACTCTCTCTAGCCATGTAGTTTTTGGACTGATGCATAGATACTATATTCTAGGGAATGTTAAGGATATTTCTCTGGATAGGCATGACACATTTGCATTGCTGTAACACACACCGGGCTTAGTTATTGTTGTTATTCCTTTTTGGAAGTTATTATTTTAATATAAAATGTGTTTTCAATTGTTCAGAGAGGCAGTGGAACCCATACAATTCTCTATGCAAATGCACAGGGCCTAGGCCAAAAGTAAATGCTGCTGATGATTAAAAAAAAACTTGCCATTTCCAACTTTACCTGTACCACCTACATTGAAAGTTAAAGGAACAGTTCAGCCTCATTCATAAAAAGTAGTGTGCATTGTAAATGCATAATAAAAAGTTTTACATGATGAAAAACATATTAGGTATTTAGTGACTATAAATAAGGAGTAGCATACCAATATAGTGCAAGTACCACAACCAACCAAAAGCCTTCCTACAGCTAAGGATAACGATTTTGTGATGCCTTGACACAACAACAATATCCACTCTTTTTAGGTTGGCAGTATTTTTAACTTAAACCTAGGAGCCTGCATCACTCAGGAACAGCCATCAGAAAGAGTTTCTGCTCTACCAATAAGCAGTTGTCTTGCCTAACCAACGCTAAACCAATAAATCACAACAAAAGTTGTAAAAATTAATTAGCAAGACATTGGATGCAGATCCGTTCAATCTGTCATAATATACTTGTCACTTACCGCAGTCTTCTCGGGGGAGCAGGCAGAGCCTCTGCAAATGCACTTTTCCCACCTTCAAGTGGCAGGATATTTAAAAATCAGTTTTCTCAGGCACTCGTTGTCTGAGCTTTATGCTTATATAGGTACCTTAGTGTTTGAATTAATTTATATATTTTAATACTCATTTTTGTCTCCAACCCTCTGACTACTTCTCAACTGCTAGTTCCTTGGTCTCCACTGATCTCCTGTATCTCTAGAAGGGATAGTCTCCAATATCATCTGTTGTGCTGTTATCCCTGCATTTTCACTGCCAAGTGTCTGTCCAACTACAATCAGTGGAAGGTGTACCTGGGGACCGCAATCCGCGAATCTCCTCGCTACAAAGGCCATACCACCTTGTGGGGGTTAAGGGTGAAGACAGGAGGCTCCTTAGACTCCGTACCCCAGGGAAACCATTGCTAACTCTGCTGTGGTACAGAGGATTCACTTCCTTGCGTGACAATACTGTATATTATGAAAAATAGCTTATATAAATGATTAATAAATAAGTTATATTTATATTCAATGTTGCAAAATGGTCTTTCACTTTACATCATGTATGTTTCATATACATACACAATTGAATTTACTGCCGCTGACGTCATCTGTGACGTCAGCGGCTTCTGATTGGCTAACATCAACCAGGAAGCGCTGGGGAGAGATGACTCTCCCCAGCGGCTGCTGCTTTGAGCAGCCTAATGTAACGAGCAGTGCTCACATGGAAGCACCACTCGTTACATTTACTAGAACAAAATGGAAATTCTGAATTCCGAATTTCCAAAATCGAAAATGCCATTTTTGAATTATTTCTATCGAAAATGGCATTTTCGATTTTAATAAATTTTGCCCTATGATGGAAACTTGTAGCTTTAGTGTAATAAAGCTAGGTACTAATAAACAAATCAGTATGAGTAAGAGCAATAGCAGAGAAAGTCTGCTGGTATAGCTCAGTAATCAGCTGGTATAGCTCAGTAATCAGCTGATCTGTGGTTACAAACACTATGTAAATGAGTACCTATAATTAGTGAACCACTGCTGTACAAGTTCTCCTAAATGCCTAAACAAGGCTAGTTAGATTATACTCTTTCCCTTAAACTGTATAGTAGTGTCTAACAACAGTGAGTAGCAGAAAATTAAACAAAAACCCTCACAAACTGCTCACGTGCAGATGCATTTAAAAAGCTAAGAGATCAGAGGCAGAGTGACCTGCTCACATGCAGATACAAAGATAATAACGCTGCTCACTGCTCTTTGTTTAATTATAGTCCCAGGTGTGGTCATGTGATCTGCTCTGGTGTGGAGGGATAGATGATAAAGATCCTGATGTTGTTCTTGTTTTTCTTCTCTCTTGTTTTGTAATAGCTTGAAAGATGTAATGATTTTGTTACAATAAATGCTGTACTACTTTTTTTTCACACCATTCTATTTTATTTCTTATTTTGTACAGTCCACCTCTGTCTTCCACCTTAGATCCCCTGTGTTGGCAGGTCCAAAACAAGATTCTCCTTGTATAGGGCCATCTTCCAGTGCACAGAGGAG
The DNA here is from genome assembly GCA_021901965.1 of Pipa carvalhoi. Lineage (NCBI taxonomy): Eukaryota > Metazoa > Chordata > Amphibia > Anura > Pipidae > Pipa > Pipa carvalhoi. The sequence goes on from JAKJJM010013279.1 coordinate 10,489, forward strand.
TGGTTCTAGTGAAAGTCCTTTACAGGCGCCTGTCATTAACAGGGCACACTGTCAGATATTAATGAAATATGAAAAATCACAGTAGCTGTTTTTAAGCAAAGAAAATGCATTTGTTTCTAACAATATCAAAACACTATGCAGTGGTTATAGAAGTGTAAGGCACCGGTCTTGAACTCGGATCTCTACAGTTGCAGGCAGCAGCCTTACAATCTGTGCCACTAGAGGGAATCTGTTTTTTTGCCTTGCTCTATTCTATATTGGTTTTCTTCTATACTTGCCTCGTTTCTACCTGGGATTGAAAATCAACTAATCATCTTCAGCCTTTCAGAGTGTCTGAGCTCAACCAATCCCAGCAAAGCTTCTAGTATATGAGGCCGCCAGTTTTACTAGGACTTTGCCTGAGCAAGGAGTTTCTCTTTTGAGTCCTCCCTCTGGCCAAGAGCTGTTTTCGCTTGAGCTGTATTCTGTGTTCCTGGTATCCTGAGTTCCTGGTATCTGGTATTCAGCATTCCTGCATCCTGTATCTTGTTCCTGAAGTCTGGTGTGTCATGTTTACTGCAGTTATCACCTAGCTGCCATGCGGAGAAGCTCCCCTGGGGGCCGTGACCTGTGGGCATTCCGCCGCGAAACCCCAGTTCCCTTGCTGTTCACCTGGAAAACGATCTCTCCTGGACCATCAAAGAAAGCCCAGAAGCGCCTATACTTCCTGCGAAGGCTGAGGAAAGCTCATCTTCCACCTCCCATCCTCACGACATTCTACAGTGGAGTCATTGAGAGCATCCTGAGCAACTGCATC
>JAKJJM010013282.1:0-43471 GCA_021901965.1 Pipa carvalhoi
AGTGTGGAAGGGGGGCTGTGGGGGCAGCGCAGTGTGGGAGGGGGGCTGTGGGGGCACCGCAGTATGGAAGGGGGGTTTGTGGGGGCAGCACAGTATGGGGAATGGGGGTGCTGTGGGGCAGCGCAGTATGAGGAATAGGGGGTGCTGTGGGGCAGCATAGTATGGGAAATGAGGGGGTGCTGTGGGGCAGTGCAGTATGGGGAATGGGGGTGTTGTGGGGTAGTGCAGTATGGCAAAATGTAGGGTTGACCACTTTGGGTTTGTTACCGGCCCACCGCATGGTTGAAAATTATTAAACCGGCCCAATACAAGAAAACTTTGCCCACCCCTGAGCTAAGCCTACTATCGTGTAAAGTACAGTTTAATGAGACAGTAACACACAAAAAATAAAGTTCAATAGAAAACAAAGGCATTGCGACTAACTGGGAGTGTTATGTATTTATGCTGCTGATCAGGAATGTTTACAATAAGCAAAGACATAAGCAAATACAAAGCAATGAAAATAAGTACATCAGCTTCAATTATAACGTTTTAAAAGTCTTTTTATGAATCACTTCTATAAGTCTGTAAATATTTTTTGGCATTCCTGGTTATTTAATAAATTCCTATTTATTTATAATACCTGAGAGCACATGAAGCACTGAGGGATGAGCTCGTTATACATCGCTAAATCTCCATTTACACACAAAGAATATAACTAAATCATGCTCCTTTGCTATATTCTGTCTTTTCAAATGGAGTTAATAAGTTCATTAAAGTTTATGTTTGGATTTGGAGGGTTTACCAGTACAGTGCCCCAGTGTGGAAACCTCTGTGAGGGTAATACATAAAACTAAATGTCTCTGCTTCCAACTTACTGACACAAATAAAAAGAATATTTTACAACCACACCCAGCCATCTTGCTTATCCCAGGGTCCAGCTTCTCAGTAAAGGAAGTGTCTGTCCTCGTGACACAGAAAAAAAAGAAGTTTTAACATGTATTGAGAAAAAGTATAAATATAAAACACACTTTAACCTTTTTGCCACATTGTTTAACATATTAAAGTGCTGCAAGGTACATAGTTTCAACTGGAAAAACGCACAATGCAAAAACAGATATCATAAACAAAACACCTCCAGAAAGCATGTTGAAATTCTGTGGAATGCAAAGAATGGAACTCATTTAGGTGATGTAGTGTTAAATAGTATAAATCTGGCTTCATTTAGTTTACTATGTTGTAATGACCAACCCCTCCTGTTTATTTGTTAACCACAAACAACAGTCCTTGTAAGGATCTGATGGAAAAAATGTGACCTTGTCGTGTCTTGTAATGTTTTCACAATCTTGCATGTGTATCCTTGGCATGGGGGCATTTATTACACAGCAGATGACAAAATACAAATTGCAATGGACTGAGTACTGCAGGATTGGAGTAATATGTGTGGGCACAATGGTGTAAACACTCATAGGTCAAAAATAGCAAGAAGCAATTTGTGACCTGAGAAATCAATGGCACGTGTTAGATTGTGTAATGTGTTGGAAGGTATACAGTATTTGTCATGCATTAAATAGGGTAATATGTTGGAAAGTACGCTGTCCAATGGCACATGTTTAGTGGAAGATATGACAGATACAAACAAATGCTGAATGAGACAGAAGCGGGCACAGAAAGTCTATCATTAAAATTCTTTACTGATTCTATTGTTTTAAGCAGGAGGTTGGAATACCGGGGTAAAGAATGGAGGGGGTGTAATCATAAAAATATGTCTGCTTCTTTTTCAATCAAATATATTTAAATATAACATGTACGCATATATATATATATAGCAGGATAGAGCGGTCTTGTTAGTCCACACATGGAAAAATGAGTATTGCAATACTTGGTGATACCTTTTTTTATTGGACTAACAGCAGTGCTGTAGCCACTGTTTGTGACGCCTGGGGCGGTCGAAGCGGCCGCCCCTTTGGTCATTAAGACGCCGCCCCCACAACGTGCCGCCCGGGCGGACCGCCCCCCCACGCTACGTCACTGACTAACAGTCAGATTAGATTGATAAGCTTTCAAGAGGTTTGTTCTTCCTTTATCAAGTCTCAAGCAACTCAAGCAATACTGTATATATATATATATAAAACAGGTGCTGATTCACTCATACACAGATGAGAAGTACATTATTTTGCAGGGAATTTCTTGAGTTTCTAGGTCATTAGGGGCTTGGATGGGAATCCTAGTATGACTAACTGAGGCATCCTTGTCAGGATTGATAAACCCCTCAACCTGAAACATGCCCCCCCCCCCCCCACTGAAACTGTACATATTATCAGTACCCTCCTGTTACCGTACACTGCTCAAAAGACAATCCGTTTCTTTGGCTAGTACCCAGAAGCCCATTTGCATTACAGGGGTGCCACTAGCTCAAAGTGCTGACATTAGGCATTTTAGGGATGTTAATCCCAGACCATGGCCCCTGGCACACATTAAGTCACAGGTGATATGGAGAATTAAAATTTATGGTTGTATGTGATTTTCTTCTTTAAATGGGCCACCTAGAGCACTGACTGGTTGTGTACTTGGTGATATTGACACCTATAGCAACCCTCTTCCAGTAAGTGGTTTATTGAAATTTATCAAAATCTGAAAGAATTTTCAAAGCAAAAAGTAGTTTACAGTGGAATTGAGCGTTTACAATAAATAGGTGTGTCATTTTCTCATTTGCTACAAACATTAGCATGAAATGATTCCCTGCTTCAGACATTTCTGTTAGTAAATTCTGCCACAATGACAAACTGAATGTGATGGGACCATGTAAGATAGGAGTGCAGAAAAGTATACAGTACTGTGTGCTACAAAAGGGCAGACATACCCATTAGGATCTTTTTGACAGTGTAGCCAAGGGGGTTACTGTAAGAGATAGGAACTGTCAGCCCTATTATTATTATTACTAATAATAATTATTATTATTAATGTGCAACTGATGATGTTATGGGGCTACTTGCAGCAGGTGCGCGCTGACCATTGCTCAGTGTGGAACTGCCTGTATGTGTCTGTAACCGTGCGAGTGTGCCTGTCCATATACACACACTATATATACACACCTCATGTAACCAGAACAGTCCAAACTTTCCTATGGCGTTTACTGACTATTCCGATTACCTGAGCTGTGACTTACAATAGACGAAAAGACACACACTGCCCTGCACACATACATAGCCAGTGGCATGTGACTATCCCGCCGCTGTTCCCCTATGAGAGAGAGAGAGAGCAGCGAGCTCCACAGGTTGCAGCAGCTCAGGCTTGTAGCGGAGCGCAGCCTGTGGGATTCCTTTAATACTGGTATGTGCAGCATGTGCTGGCGTCACGAGGGGGGCGGGGACACAGACTTGGCTGTGCTGAGCCTGAGGTTACCGGCGGAGAGATAGAGAAAGGAGGGGGGGACATAGGAGAGAGAATAAAATACAGGGAGGGGGAGGTAAAAATGACAAGGAGAGCGAGATTAAAAAATAAGTGGAGGGAGGGAGGGAGGGAGAAATAGGAAAGGAGGCTGTTTAGCAGATAGAGGGAGGAGAGCATGACAGGCACCATGTATATATAAGAGAGTTTGAAGCTCCACAGCAGACAGGGTAGTGCTGGGAACCAGTGATAAGGCGACCGTGTACAGCGCTGATTTACTAGAGGTGTTTACTGCAGACACTCATCGATCCCTCGCTCAACTTCTGGACTAACATCTCCATTTACTTTCCAACCTGCGCCTGGGAACCACAGGTTGGGCTGCTGCGGGCACGCAGGTGAGACTGGCAGGCAGGTGGCACTGCACTGGCATAAGGTGGCAATGTGTTTATGTGAGCGTGATGTCTGTGCCAGTCGTCTGGCCGTGGCTTGTAGCTACTAAACAGGCTAGGGTGGCACTTCCACGGAAGAAGGTTTATTAGATGACATTTGTGCTTTGTCCAATATGATATAGAGCATTGGTTGCACATTCACAGTTAGATTGTAAGCCCTTGTGGGTAGGATCTATGCTAAGCTCCTATTTCTGTACATCGTTTGTCATTCACAATCCATATGCAGGTTTATACAATATTCTATTAATAATGGTAATGTACTATCATGCTGTAATATTAATCATACATGTAATGCTGGTATTATGTGGCAGATGCAAATCCAGGCAGGTGCAGGCTTTTCAGACAAATAATTGGCTCAGGAATTGAATTTGGCTGCTTAGCCCCAGCCTGGCGGTGTGATTTCCTCTGTATCTCTGTATGCAAATAACACATGTTCAGTTTATTTTCTGCTCTGATCTAGCTGCCTTCATTTATTGTCATTTGCCCAGTGGAATAGGCACATTTACAGGCTAAAAGAACAGAAGGCAACAGGTGGGTTCCTATCCCTGCTATCTCTGGCTGGTCTCTGTGTGCAAACTTTCAAGCCTGCATCTGTCTGCTGCTGCTGCTCTATTCTGTCTGCATCCCCTGAGTAGTGCTGTCTGGGTGCTGATGGCAGTATTGTCTGGCCACTCTTTGTGGATCTAGCACATTCTTTTGTTGCCTTCTATGTTTATGTGCAGTGTGTAAGCTTCACATATGTGCTTGTGCATTATTACATGACTTTGCACAATATATCAGATGAGTGTGTGTTGCAGATAACTGCCCCGATAAGAAGCAACATCTCATTCCTTGGCATCCAGGACATGATGGAAGGAGATCAGCTGTCATAGGTGGAGGTGTTGCTCTGAGATTGGAATCATCAGCCACTTTCCATTCGCTGCTTATTCAGAATGGAGGTAAGGCACTGACTTCTGGGTAAATGGCTTAATATCTTGTTGTTCATGGGAGTTCACCTACCTGTTCTTTCACTATAACTCCTAGTACAGTACAACTCCTAGTAACATCTGTCCGTAACGCCTGTCATTCAAAATATTACACCAACACTAGGAAAAAGTCTGGGTTATTTTTTATGGGTGCTGATGTTTCCCAACTAATTTTTTCAGACTTGTCCAATAGGATGATTTTTTTTTTGTTTGTTTGTTGTAATGCTTAATGTTTTAGCACATGTTGGATATCCTCTAGTTCTAAACTCTCCTATTAGTATCTCTTTCTTGCACAATTCGAATTACCCTGTAGGATATGGGGAGTGTTATAGAAACTGTACAGGTGCCATACAGTCAGTACCACAGTGGAAATATTTTAATATTAGAGTTATTATTCTGAAGAATGGGCTGTTAAATTTGTATATAGTTTGTTACTAGACTGAGGGAGGACATTAACTCTTAAAGGGGGCCAGTCCCCAGAGATAAAACAATAATATTTAATATTCAGAATGCATCTGTAAATGTAAATTTTAGTGCTTGCAGTTTGTATGATAGTGGCAAGGGGATTACAAAGTAACGTATAAAAGAGAAGCCTTGATTCTTTTTGATAGAGGATCTTTGACCTTTACTGACTTTTGTCTCTTCTACTACAAAGACATCCAGGATTCCATTCTATCTTCAAGTAGTAGGATAACCTCAGACCTTAAAGGCACGCAAGTGAGGTTTACTTTTTACAAGTAGATTGTCTTTTTACACTAAACACTAGTTTGGACTTTTGCATTAACACAGATTTATTACATGTTCTATTTAAAAACATATAAATTGTTTTAGACCAATTAAAAGTGCCTTTATGGTTTCGTTGATTAGCTTTTCAGTTTAATGGTGTGACCTTGTTTATTAAATTCAATTTAATCAATGTAGTTTACAAAGAAATACAGAAAGAAATATACTTTATTGACGTACAGATGTGGGCTTTTGCTATACCTGTATAAATTATAATAATACAGTACCAGTGACTGTACAGATGGTGAGGTTCAGTTTAAACTATTTGAATGAGTTCTACTTCCACTGTGTCTCTCCTTTGCAGGTTCTTTAGTGTTTGCGGATGACCTTGTATCAATAACATTAAGAGCTCAGTATATACTTATTAGAAATGGAGGATCGCTGCACATTGGCTCTGAGAAATGTCCTTACAGATCCAATGCTACCATCTCTCTTTATGGGAAATCCACAGAAGGGGGTGATGTAGAAGACTTTGGGAAAAAGTTCTTAGGAGTAGATCGAGGAGGAACTTTGGAATTACATGGAAGGAAACCTTTATCCTGGACTCTATTAGATGCCACCTTGCATCCAGGGGGTCTCCCTTATGGAGCATATATATGGGAGAAGCACTGGGGCAGCAGGGGAATTAACATAAGAATCATTGACCCTGAGACTGGGCAAATACTAGCCGCTGATCGTTTTGACACCCACATGTTTCTGGATGAAGGACAGAGGCTTGAGGAGTTTCTTTCTAAGCAGACCTCAGGCACAATAGTGGCAGCTGCTGTTGGAGACTCTGCAGCCAAGAGTCTTACCCCCGACACAAGAAGATACCTCAGGGAAATACTGAACAGCAGATATATCTCTTATCTGGGGTACAGGTAATTACTGAGGGGTGTAACATTTTATTGGTATCTTATGGGATCAAGGCATTTTATTTTGCAGATTATGAAATATGTTAAGTTAACTAACACTAGCAGCTGAGTGATTCACTTATATATGTTACTAGGCTGAAATGCATCTAATATATCATTTCTGCAGATTGTAGAAAATATTCTTTACTAATCCATCTGTCATATATTTGTTATTTTCTGTCATGATACAGCTGTTTTAACATCTTTTACATGCTGCTGTTGGGAACTTTAGTCCTCATCACTGGCTGTCTGAGTATGCTGGGAACTGTAGTTTTAAATAATTGGAGGCCTTGCATTTGGAATTCCTCACATATTAGGGAAATTAAGTAATTAGTCTTCATAGTTTTCTAAAAAAAATAACTGCCCATCTATTCACACTCTGTTGAGAAATAAACATTTTTACACCTATATTTGATAACTTAAATGTGCCATTTTTAACAAATAGTGTCAGCATCTTGCAGTATCGGAGTAACTATGGTAGATACAGCCAAAGAGTAGGAGGCATTGGCATAAGATTTTTTTATTTGCTACTGTGTGACCAACTCAGAATAATTATTATTCTGTTTCACAGTAGAATGCTATTTGGGAGGATTATTTGAGACTAATTAATTGTCTTGCATGTTACATTGTATAAATGCTAGTTTGCACATCACAGTGCCAGAAAGCATGTAACTAGTTACAAACGCATAAGTGTTCACTGTAAGGAATCTCCTTTGCAGAATCAGTCTGGCCTCCTAGACTGAGCTGCACAGACAGAACACTAGGGAGCAGGAAACATTTCTTTTACAACCATGGACAGCTCCCAGGCTTCTGATAAGATAATCAGGGCCAGATAGAGACAGAAATATATACCATTACCTGGGCCTCAGATGAAAGCCTGACGCATGAAAGCAATTCCAAGAATGTGAGAAGGAATCCTGCCACTCACATAGTAAAACAAATAGGTTCATACTGATTGAGATTAGAGATTCAGAGGTGATTTTCACAGGACCATCATATCTCAATTTACATTCCCTTATCACACAATTAATTCTAAATGTAATGTGAGCTAGAAGTATGATAGGAATTCTGTTTAATACATACCACGTACTAATTTGTGGGTTAGACATGCTCTGTCAGCAAACCTATTCATGGCTTGTAATCCTCTCTTATGTTGTCACAGTGGAATGTTCTTTTATTAGTGGTGGGATGCATTATAACTCTCCTGTGTTTAGAAATGCTTATCCCTACCTTGTCTCTGGTTTATTTTAGACAGCCCTGGGCTTTAGTTGGTGTGCTTGGGGAAGGTCCGTTCACGGTAGCAGAAGACAAGAAGCCGTATGAGACCAATGGCACCACTGGTCTTGCAACGGCATCAAAGGAATTCAGGACATATTCAGGGCTGCATTTCACTGTTACCGCATACAGTGGCTGGATTGATGGTAAAGACATTTTGTTATAGAATTTGTTGTAGGACTGCTTAGTGTGTTATATTATAGGTGTTCTGCTGACAACAAATGGTATAACTGTTACTTTCTGACAGTTATTTTATCATTACTAATAGCATCAATGTTGTATGTGTTGGTTTAATCGACCTCACACAATCCCATTGTTTTTAGGAAACTAAATATAATAAATCATTGTAAAGTGAACCAGACACCATTTAGCATTGACTAGACATTTAATACAGATTAAGTATATAGTAAATGACATTTAGGCAATTTTATTTATGTATTTTTCTACCCTTCTTTTTAAGTGAATGCATAGCTGGAGACCAGCTATGAATTGCTCCTATTATGAAGGCTTACACTAGCCTTTTTGGATTATTTTATTGGTATAGATAGCCATGTGCAGGATGCACTGTTCCTATCTGGATTAGACATTTATAGCTGAACAACACACCAGCATGATACTATGCACACACACCCAGATTCAGATATACACTCCTACCAGCATGATACTATGCACACACACACACAGATTCAGATATACACTCCTACCAGCATGATACACATACACTGATCCATGCATAATGTAAAGCTTATAAGGATTGTGTAGTCACTTGCTAATTATAGAAATGGAGCTTAACAGGTCAATGGCTTATACAGTATACCAGTTATACATTTCTCACAAACCTATAATGATAACTAAAGTAAATTGTTTTAAATGACTTTGAAAATATACATTAAGCATTCAGGCATCAGCATTGTCGCTTTACTCTTCAGGGGTTCCAAGGAATGGGTTCCGAGTGGCAGTGTCAAGGGGCATCATCCTTACATTACTGGATGATGTTACAAGTTGGTTGCCTGGTAACAGAATAGTCATCTCAAGTACCGATTACTCAATGCACCAAGCTGAAGAATTTACCTTGCTTCACTGCCCTGAATGCAGAAGTAATCAAGTCAAAATTAATGGTAAGAAACCATCAAGGAAATCTAAAACCTAGACAGATTTAAAAACATTTAGGTTAAATCTTACACAGCAGTCATAGCAGATATTATTAAAAACTAAGTAGCCAGAAGTGAAAGGGAAATCCCTATAACCCAATAAAATATTGAAAACATCTGCATTTGCTGAATATCATTCCTTAACTCTGCTTCTGGAATTTCATATTATCAGGCAAACCACCCAATTTCAGATATCTAGGATCGGAGATTATCCTCTGGAGATTGATATTTGTTTTATAAATAAAAATGAGTACATGCTACTGAAATTCAGTTATAAGGATTAGTTGAGGTGGCCCTAAAAATGTAGCATTAAAGGAAAAAAGAAAATATTGTTTATATGGCTACATGAGCAATTATTTTAAAACATTTACACTGTTTTCTAAGTTTTTAATCTTTAAGAGAACTGACTGATTACATTGTTTAGTAACTCCTTAAACAGGAGAAGCTTGTATTTATAGTTTGCATCCCCTTATATGAACTAAAATCTATTTTCTAGGTAGTCCACTCTATATGCATATTGGGGAGGTTGTTGATGGAATTGACATGAGAGCTGAAGTTGGGCTTCTCACAAGAAATATTCTTATCCAGGGTGAAATGGAAGACTCCTGTTATGGGGAAAACATGTGTCAATTTTTCAACTATGACACGTTTGGGGGGCACATCAAGGTGAGTATATCATACTGATATCCTGTAGGCTGTTCTCTATACAGTGCAAATAAGACAAGACTTTTGTACTATACAAACAACTGATACAAATCCAGAGATTTGGATGAAAGTGATTTTTTAAAATGTATATATAATATATATTTTGCGTATAATTTGCTATAGATGAGTACCTATAAATAAAATCTTAATACAGTCATGAGAACAGTACACGAAATATACCATGGGCCTTATTGACTAAAGTCTGAATTCACCTGTCGAATTCACTTTGCTACAATTCAAGTCACATCATCAAAATAGATGGGAATACACTTCTCACGATTGACTAAGCAGAGAATACACTTGTCGAACAGGCGGACAGTGGCAATCACTGTCGTATGCCTAGTGTGGTGTAGTCAGTTATATAGAAGTAGAATGAGGAGTGAGGCGTACTCAACAAGTGAAGGACAGTGACATCAATTAATAATCAATTAATTCAAGGGATGAAATTCAAAGTATATCAATTAATTTAAGGGATGAAATGTTCATTAATTGGTATCTTTAAATATCACAGATAACCAATCTACACAGTGAAAATAAATTTAATGTTGAATGGTGTAATGAAATAAAATTTAGTGTCATTCAAAATGATCAAATTTGAAGCCTTGAAGTGAGTCAGAACTTCTTTATAACTTACTATGCAACTGTGCATGTTACCATGGGTTAACGGGCACACCTTTGACATCTACACTCTATTTACTTATCAGTCCTTGTTGTGCCTTATATCTGCCCTAATCTATACTTTTTGCTTCTTGCCGTATCTTCTAGTTTCAAGAAGGATTTACTTCAGTTCACCTTTCAGGGGTGGAGCTAAGGAACATGGGTCAGCAGATCTTGGGCAGTTACCCTGTTCATTTCCACATGGCAGGAGCTGTGGATGAAGAGGGTGGTTATAACCCTCCAACCTATGTGGACAACCTTTCCATTCATCACTGTTTCTCAAGATGTGTAGTGGTTCATGGGACCCATGGACTTCTGGTATGAGGAAAATCACTTTATCACCAATTTTTATTTCACTGCAAACACTGTGTCACTGAATGCCCATTATATCAGAATATAAGAGAGCAGAATCCATCTTCACAAATTGCTGCATTTAACTACAAGGTCATAGTATACAAGTAGACATTGAGGCACACATAATTAGTCATTTAAATGGTTTGATTCAGCAATCTTTTGCAGTGCTTGACCAAAGAAGTACTTAACTGCATAAGTGGCTATTATAATTGCATATATTTATGGGTAGCTGGAACAATAAGTAAGTAACTGAGCCAGAAAGTGTCATCTGATACCCTACTTCTTAGTAAACCGAAGCGATTTATTTCAGTGAGAACTACTGGTGAAATTAAGTTTTGCTATTTACTGCAGGTTAAAGATACCATTGGGTATGACACACTGGGACATTGTTTTTTTCTGGAAGATGGTGTAGAAAAAAGAAATACATTTTATCACAACCTAGGGCTGTTGACGAAGGCTGGGACCCTCCTGCCCACAGATCGTAATGAATCCATGTGTCTTGCAATTCGGGACCATGTGTATGGAGATTATATTCCTGTTCCCAGCACTGACTGCATGTGAGTGTTTGGTAAACCAAGTCTTAAATATATATACTTTTTGTCAAGGAAGAGTTTACTTTTTGAAGAACAAAACAGGTATATGTGCCTCTCAATATGAAAATAATGTTGTATCTCTGCATAGGGCCGTCAGTACCTTTTGGATTGCAAACCCCAATAACAACCTAATAGGCAATGCTGCAGGTGGAGCCCAAGTAAGTTATTTTCTTTCTTATCATTTTGCGTAGGGACTGTACAGAATAATTACAAATATTTGTGACTACCCTATTATTGATGGTTTAAATAAACATTATAAGGAAATCTACTACATAGCTTGCATCCATACAATATGAAGATGCACATATGCTGTTCATTTTTTGAGTGTATATTGTACACATGACTTTGTTTTCAGTCATCCATATGTTCATTAAAGTGGGAGAAAACATCATTACATGTACTATTTTTTTTTCTTTAAAAAAAGTTAACATTGTCCTAAAACTATGTAGGTCCCCAAGCTGGTTCCAAAGTCTCTGATTTCACTTGTTCCTTAAATCTGAAATAATAAGCCCCTTGGCTTATGGACTGCATTATCCACTGCCAAACATTGACTGCCTGAGGATGATAGAGGTTGTACTTCACAACAGTTACAGTTATAAACAATTTTTTTTTCTGTGTTTTAAAATGAATCATGTATAAATGACTTTTTAAAGAAAATATAGAGGAAGCTCCAACTGTTTGCACATCTTATTTGAAAGTGAGCATGGCTACTGACTGAGGATGCATTTATAAGATAGGATAAGTTCTGCTCTCTATGTCTATCACCCAGCCTTATCTGTTCTGTTTGTAGGATGTTGGCATATGGTTCATATTCCACAGAGTTCCCTCTGGCCTCTCTGAGGGACAATATGCAGAAGGACATACTGAGTTTACACCCTTGGGAGTATTTTACAACAACAGGGTGCATTCTAACTTCAAGGTAATTGCATAGATTCCATACTTTTCCATATGTACAGAGTTCTGTAGATTACTTCTGCTGACTATACTTTGAATTTTTATTAAAGCCATACATGTATTTCTTCTACTCATCTAAAACCTCTCATCATTTGTAAGGCCGGATTATTCATTGGTAAAGGAGTTAAAACTACAGTGGCAAGTGCTGAGAACCCAAGGGAATATCTGACGGTGGATAATGCCAGGTAAATCCCAAGAAAACCTTTGAGTTTTATTTAGTTCAGCTAACGACCTTGATGTGTTCTGTTTGGTGTATGTATATTTTATGGCTAGCCTTTTCAATATGAGCATTCAACTACACATGGTATTATGTAGATTCTGGGAATTGTAGTTCACCAATAGCTAACAAGGGTGTCAAATGGACATTTTTTTTCTCTGCAGATCTGGCTTATATGCTACAAAGCAAAGATTGAAATCTAGCCTTTTCCCTTCACTTTATTAGCATCATAAGACACATTCAGGGAGTTCAATATTTATGTTAAACTTGTCAGTCCATTGGCTTACCAGCAGTTTCTTTCACCATCTTCCACAGTAGAAAAATAGCAGGCTTTCAGTTATTTAGGTTAATGTTAATGATATAAAAAGCAAACCTTCTGATGTTTATTACAAGACATTATATTTATGCCTTTGTACATCTTATTAAAGAGAATTAAAAGAGATGATAAAGACCACAATTGTCTACTGCAAGGGGGGATACAGAGTCCTCATTATTTCACTACAATAAAGGAGATCTTTCCCTCTCAATTTTGGCCAATCAGTTGTCACTTTAGTATCAGGAATGTCACAGAAGGAATACTTCATCTTTCCCATACTGATATAACCAGTTCTTTAAGCAACCACTTTCAAGTAGTGCAAAGTCTGATAGAAGTGTTTGTGTGAAAAAGAAATAGTCACACCAAGTTAAGGGGGAGAAATAAAAGGTAACCATGTTTATTAACTCCTCCATTCAACTTTGGATGTTACAGTCATATGTGTTTTATTGTGATTCATCCATTGCCTTTCTTTTATTTATCCTTATAAATATATTTAGGCTTGGTAGCCTATATAACAGTCTAGAAAGCTAACCCAGTGCATCTTCCTGTAAAAGACTATACTGTGGGATGGAAAGGGAAACATTGTTTTTGTGATACCTCGATTGACTAGTTAAGTTGCTTGATTGTGCTAGCTATGTCACATGCCCTTCTTCTTTAGCTTTGAAATGTTATATTGCATGAGAAGAAGATCTACAGAACTGGAAAACTACCCAACATGGTCACTAAATGCTGGGCAAAAACCTAGTTCTTTTAAGGGACTGGAAAATCAAAAACAAGTATTTGAAATGTCATTATTTGTTCCTAAACTAACTAATATATCGTAATTATTTACTTTTTATCATTGTTCTGCTGCTAACTTCCATATATAATTAATTGTGTTGCCATTATTTCAGTGGCTAGAGATCTTACTCAAGGCACAGGGCAAGAATGTTATATTGTTGCAAGCCAGGTTCTTTGGGGAGTATATTTAACTGTCACTTTGCCACAATACTGTCTTCAAACAAAAGCAGAACACATGTTGTCCAGGGTTTAGTGTCCCCTGATATCTTCCAGTATCCCATCAGCAGCGATTGGCAACAACTGTCATTAAAGATCACCACTTTAAACTCTAAGCTTAGGTGCAGCACACATTTATACCGTATAACAAGCGTATTTATTGTAATCAGTCTTATTGTAAATGTATTGTTACGGTAAAGGCAAATCATTAGAGTATATGTTCTGTTTCTAGGTTTCGACCTCACCAAGACTCAGACCCCACCAAACCCAGAGTACCGGCTGTAATTGATGGCCTAATAGCTTTCAAAAACAATGACCACGGTGCCTGGGCCAGAGGAGGTGACATCACTTTCCGTAACTCAGGGTAAGTTATCATCCCCATGCATGCAAATGTTTGATATGTTTCACATGTGCTCAGTCTGGCCTTCATTATCTTATCTAACTTCCAATATTGTGACTACATTCACAAGCATTATTCCCACTGGCAATACAGTAAAGTTTTCTCAGGGTTTCAAAATGTAATGTCATTTAGAGCTAGTCGGTTGTGTTCCTTAAGCCTTTAGTTGACAAGTGGTACTGTATACAAATTACTGTATTGGTTCTCTTTTTGTGCAAATTGTGTTGTGCTGCATCATATATGTCAGTATTAAACAGACTACATGCTAGCACAAATACTATTTTAGGCAGAACATATGGTACTGCTGTGCTTTGTCACCTGTTATTTAAATATGGTACAGCACTCCTCAGGCACACACAAACACCCTGGTGTCAGTACCTTTATTGCATTTTTTTACTAGACTATCTCCATAGCAGTGTTCAGGAATTCCGTGTAACATTTTCTTCTTGTAAGGCTAAGCCTACACAAGACGTTTTGTCGCTAGTCATAGACATTTTGCTGTATTAAAACCTGGTGACAACAATACGCATCACAGTTGCACACAGTCGCTTTTGTATGTTTGTATTTTGCCATGGTTTATCTGCATTGTGTTTTAGTAGCATGGGATAAAACTACAACAGAAACAAATAGTGTAGGATTTTCATAAAACATTAATTTGAGAAGCGTTATTAAACAGATCATTCCTTTTTACTTCTATAGGTTCTCAGATAATGGAATAGGACTTACATTAGCAAGGTAAGTAACCTGGAAATATCATGTCATGAAAATAAATCATAAACCCAAATCTAAATCTTAATAACGGAGTAACTTCAGTCACTTTCAGTCTGTTAAACTTATCCCAGCATAAGCCAGTGGTTGGAAAATGTAGTTTAGCTACATCTACAGAGCTTCAGTTTGAATATCAATCTGTGTTTTTATTTTATTTGACAGAATATTCTTTGTGAAGGTCATGAATCCTTTTCACACATCTCCTCTCACATTAGCACACAAGCACAGTTGACTTTTTTACAAGGAGATGAAAAAAAAATCCTCCAGATAGAACAGTTTAACCTTTTCAGCAGATTTGGCTTAGGGTTTTATTATTATATCGTAGGAATAAAGGATATTCTGTGCCAGAGACAACAAATTGTCTAGTGTTATGTGGTGACAATCTATTTTTGCTGAGGATAATCATTGGGGAAGGGGCAGACTGTCTGCTTTGATGCTGGCATTGAAAATTGCATCGAAATGCATCAAAAAGTACAGAAATCGCAGCCCATGGTGCTTAATGAGTGATATCTGCAGCTTTTTTTCAGATGCATTTTGTTGCGTGAAAGTAGGAAGCATTTGTCGTGGTAAAGCGCATCTGAAAAAGGCTGCAGATGTTTTGCCATGTTAGGCCAATGAAAAAAAGGGGGCACAGTTTCTCTCCTGTTTGTATGCATTTAGATGTCAGTATCAATGCCAGTGCCAAAATGTATAGTCTGCCGCTGCCCTTCTAATTCTCCTGTAAATAAATATTCTTCTATAATTCTAAATAACAATTACTTTAGGTTTAAATTGTGTAGTTGCCTGTTTCATAGCTGTTTTACATGTATAAACTTCAATACAAAGTGGTAGTTACTTGTGTTAGTATTATTCCTCATATTCATGATAAAATTTAGTGTTGACCTCATCATCTCTATTTTGGTGAGCAATGGCTGCTGCCTACTCCCATCCCAGAGAGTTTCAGGTTCATATCCCTCTAAGCAGATCAGGGTGACTAAATGTTCCCTGCAATATAGAGTGAATTAGCAGACCCTAGCCCATTTTTACCTTACATGAGAGGGGGCACTCAGATATTATATTGAGAGATGGATATATAGTTATTTGGATGCAAGAAGAAAAGGAATATGTAAATTTTGTGAATGTTAATTAACCCACTGGGTTTTTGGAATATCACATAAGCTCTCAGATGTGTTTGAGACTTTCTGGTGCTTGTCAGTAGGGGGCAGGTACTTCTCAGCAAGTATACAACGTGCCATAGAAGTGGATTCCACAAAGTCTCTTATTTCAAATGATTTAGGCCAGATTCACACTGGTGATTTTACTCTTTTTATTTTGTGAAGAAAAAAGGGGGCGAAAATACATGGTCATGTAAACACATTGAAAGTAATGGCTAATTGCTGTGCATGGACACACTAGCGTTTCATAGAGAGGAATATGCATTAGGACACTTCTTGTTGAGTCTTTTTGACCGCGTAAAACACAATGGATTATTAGCAAATAGGAATTTAATAATAGCAGTCACACATTGGGAAAAAGCTCTGAGATAGTGAGGAGACAGTACAAAGTTGCACCTGCGCATGCTTTTTTTTTTTTTTTCAATGCGTAGGAAAATTCGCCAGTGTTATTGCACCTGCATTTTTTTGCCATGCGCTTTGTTAAAAAAAAAAATGCCAGAGGAAAATTCGCCCAAACCGATCCTCAGAATGAAGCTGATTTAGTGTCCTGGTCTTGCCCTGACTGCTTCCCATAGTATGTCATTAGTTGGCCATGGATTAAAAAAATATCTAGTTTGTCACTGAGTGACCTAAACTATGAATAGTTTAATACCTTGAAGCATTCCTGTTAGTGAGGCAGTGTAATCATTGCAGGTAATATAGGTGTATTTTTGAACATATTTGTTATGCCAATAACACTAGTGTCTGTGCCACAGAATGCATACCCTGCCAGTGTGGAGAATGCATTCCTGCTTTTCTCAGGAACACATTTATAATGTAACAATTTCTTGGTTTGCTTTGCAGTGATGGGACCTTTCCCACAGATGAAGGCTCCAGCTTAGAGATCACAGACTCTATATTTGTGGGAGAGAGCGAGAATGTGGGATCCCAAGGAGGACAGAACATTTACTGGGGACGGGGAGGTCTAGGGGAGCTGAGATCACTGCCTCGGAACAAGTAATTGTCTCAGCCAAGGCTGGATTTTCCTCTCGGCCAGAAAGACGCCTCACTAAGTCAGGCTAGGGGAATCAAGGGAATTTATTCTAATTGAGAAGTATTTTTAATAGGCAAATGTTGATTCTGATATTTGGTATTTCACTTTGCATGAAATTATAAGTCACACAGCACTTCAGTTCACTGAATAATTTACTCTGTGTTTAGTTTTGCGATGGGGTGTGGTCAGTTAGTGGGTGTGGCCTACGGCACCAAACATTCTTTGCCTATAAACTTCTGAGGTGTAAATCCAACACTGGTCTCAGCTTTTAAACTTTTTTTCAAATATGTTCACAAACAGCTGTTTCCCTAGTGGATTTAGGGTCCTTTTTCTGACAGTTATAGAATTCATTTTGTATTTCTTACTAGTGCATAGCAAGAATTCATAACATACATTATGCAAGTGAATGGTTGTTAATGAGATGGGATCTTCAAAAATAGTTTTCAGAATTCTATGTTACATATGTTTGACTTTCTTCGTATTATTTTTATTAGCATAATATAACTGCATTGTCTTACAAGGGAAAATGTCTATAAAACTTCCATATAATCCTCCACATCTCCTTCCACTCTGGTGACATCTTATAATTCTAACTGTAGTCTGTATGCAATGGGCCTTATTGACTAAAGTCTAAATAGACATGTAGAGCTATGAATTCACATCTATTCGCCACTTCCCCATGTTCGCTTATTGACTAAAATCTGGGAAGTGGTGAATATGCGACCAATTCGGGTGGCTACGAGTCACAAATTTACAGAGCACTCCTCATTACTCTGCATGTACGTGCACAGGTATTTTAACTATTGATTAACCTGCGGACTGTGTCGATGTTGCAAATGCGACTAGATAAACTGCTCCAAATTCACCTGTTTGGCTTCAACACTTCAGACTGGTGAATTAGAGAGTTGATGGGAGGGTTCCAGTGTGGAGTAAGGTAACTATTTCTTCAAAAGTGACAATGGAGACTGCGACTACATGACATCATGACCTAGGGACAAGGTGACATAGAAATAGAAGATTCACGTAAAACAGTTAGTGGGACAGTGTGAGACTGATGTCATTGTACTTCACTTGTTGAATTCGCTTAACTCCGCATGACTTCTCATTCTACTTCTATCCTCCTGACTACGCCACACTACGCATCTGACAGTGCTAGCTGCTGTCCACCTGTTCGACAAGTGTTTTCGCAGCTTAATCAATACAGAGAAGTGAATTTGCGACTATTTTGGCGATGCGACTCGAATTGTAGCGAGGTGAATTCAACAGGTGAATTTGGACTTTAGTCAATAAGGCCCAATGTTTGTGTTATATTATAAATACTGCACACCATTCACTGTTATTATATTCTTTAAAGGATATTACCTGCCCAAAATTTTCCATTTTTAATAATTTTATTTTAGTTCTGACACATCCATAAATAACACTGTACTGCTTTTTTTTTTTGTTACTGAAGACCTATGTAAAATCACTATTTAAATGTACTATTTCCTGCCTTTGCACAGATGATAAGCTAACCATGATGTTTATGATCCCATAGCCCACCGGAACCAGTAGAGCCATAACATTTTGCATTAAATATACTCGGGATCCCAGCTGTAAAGCAAACTGGTAATGGTGTGCTATTAAAGATGGAACAGGCAGCTCATCTCCTGTGCAAAGCACAAAAAGAATGTAACTGTTCAGAATTAATCCACTTTGATGCCAATCTAGTTTTCTAAGCAGTTTACTTCATTTTAAAGCAAAACCTTTTTTTTTATGATGATATCAATTAGTGTAATTTTGCTATGGACTGATTTAATTTTTATCCTTGAATCAGTGCTTTACTGTTCACTCTGTAAGAGATCTTTTATTTCTATGTGCCACAGTGGAACTAGATGTGTACCTATTGCCTTTCAGGACATTCCCAGTTCGTGGGTTCCAAATATATGATGGACCTGTCAGGCTCCTGAAATGCACCTTCAAGAAATTTTTTCCCACTGTGGACAGATCTGTGAGCGCAATTGGTTTCTCCTTGAAAAATCCTTGGCAGATAACACCACAGAACAATGTGTCCCTGGTCAGGATGGAAAGGAATGTAAGTCAAATGAATGTAGGGAATTACAATTAAAAAATCTTAACATGAAACACAAAGATTAGTTAGAACTAATGTTGTCTGTAGAGTGGAGATAATAAATACCATTGGCAACATATTTATTTAAGCCAAGCTTGTTGAACAACCAAAGCTGTGAATGTAAAATAAAATATGCAACACAGAGATACAGTAAAATTAATAGCTTTCCAGCGGCTGCAACTTACAACATGGCTGTGATGGATGATGGGAACTGTAGTTCATAAGGACTCTGAAGCTTTATTTTAGTGCTGTCTTTTTAAAAATGTGTCATATGTAACATGGAGTTTGTATGTTCTCCCCGTACTTGCGTGGGTTTCTTCTGGGGACTCCGATTTCCTCCCACAATCCAAAAAACATACTACATAGGTTAACTGAAGCAAAACTAAAAAAATAGCCCTAGTTTGTGTCTGTGTGATTGAATAGGGTAATTAGATTGTAAGCTCCACGTGGCAGGGACCGAAGTGAACGATGAATCTCTGTAAAGCACTGCGTAATATATCAGTGCTGTATAAATGAATAAATACAATACAATGTACACAAAAGAGCTGTCCTGATTGCATTGACTGAGGTATTCACTATAGATATCAATACAACAACATTACTTACATCAGACCACTAGGGGTGCTGTGGTATTAACGTATATGGACTGAGTAGTCTTATCGAATAATTTTAGACCCCCCTGCTTGGTCTGAATGTGTCAAGAACAATAGTAGGGGTAGAAATTAGGCATTATAAAGCCCATTGATATGACAAGCTGCCTTGTACCTCCCAGCAGTCCTCTCTCTCTCTCTCCATTAACTTTCCTTCAAGGCTATCTCTACTGACTACTGCTATTCCCTGACCTGAAAAAAAACTCATTAAGGTATTAGGATCTTTTGATCTACTGATCTAGTTTTCTGTTTTTGAGTTATTGGGAAGGTAAAGAAGCCTGAGGCAAAAAATATTTTCATTATATTGATTTTGTCTACAAAAGAGAGATTGTCCAACACTATGATTTTCGCAGTATCTCCCCAGCTATTGTGAAATATAACTCCCAGCCTCCCATCCCAACCATGCTGGAAGTTAAAGGCAAAGTGTTTCATCTGCAAAAGATATGGTTGATGACAACTAATGCAAGTTCTGCTGGTGTGGAGAAATTACTAAAAATGTCTTCCTTTTTCCAAACTCAGCTGGAATAATGGTGGGAGCCACACATGCAGCCGCCTCTCTCAGATGTCATTTATCTGATTTTGATACAATTTCCATTATGTATCACAAGAATAAAAATACTGTCTGATCCAATTTGTGGTGACATACCGAAGCCCTTAGAGTCTTGCAAATTTAAAACATTTAAGTGGATAATATCAGTAAGGGCTTAACCCTATAGTGTAGTAGACTAGAGTTTACCAGTCAGTGATTAATTTATTCTGTCAAGACAGCAAGATTGATTTGGCTTTATTTTGTTTGGTCGTGATTTGTAAATCATTAAACATCCACTGCACGTGTGTGTGGGTGTGTGCATACCACACACACATACACATCGTTCTCATTTAAGACTCAAACAATACAGCTTTATGAAAAAAATCTAATTTATTGCTGTAAAGAAAGCAAATCTTTAGAAAAGAAATCTGTCCAGACAGGGGGAAAGCCTTCATATAGAGAAAACTATGTCCACATTACCCCACCTTTACCAAATGACCCGAATCTTACTGTGAGCAGATGACAAAGTATTCCCCCCACACATACTGCACAGTGAGTTCTCATTCTAATGTGGCTGTGGGATGGGGAAAATGATTTAAAAAATGCTGATGATTCCGAGCTTGTGCCAAAAATCAGGACAAAACATGTTAGCGCTCTAATTGGTGACAGATTCAGTGTTTGCATTCTCCATGCCGTGAAACTGTATAGTGGTAACAGAAGTGAAATACTAAATGTCAAAATGCTTCGTTTTTGTTTAAAGAAGCCAAACAAGTAATATTTACCTCAGTAATGGCTTGGGTATTGACTAAGAACATGGCTGATTGGTTGTTTACATTCTAATGGAAGGAAGTTACAATATAGCATAAGACACAGAATACGTTTTCTGCTGTATAAATTATTGTGTAATGCATGTGTCTGTAGTCTGCATTTCATTGAATGCCATTTGCATGGTCAACAACACTATCTGACCCATAATAACTTTATGTGAATTTCTCAATGAGTAGTTGTTGTTGCGATGGCATATTTATCAAAGCTAGAATGACATGTTCTTAGTCAACTTATCCAAATGTTTGTATAGGACACTCTTGTCTTTCTCTTTAGCCATGGGAAATAGAGTCCCTTATTTTTATTGGTTCAGAACTGCATCAGTATGGTGACCTATAGCAACTTAAAAGCAATTAATTTATTGTCTGATATTAACTAATTAGTGCTAATTTGCTTTGACATATTGTACTCGTGTTTTATTTAACCCATATTTTCCAGTGTGCCTCTGGGTGTCCAACCACAGCCAATGAATTTTGGGACAACTACCCTTACCATGGGCCTGGTTGGTTGGGGATCATGGGAATTAATTGTAGCTATTCATCGTTGAGTTAGGATATGCATTGTTTAGTCCCACTGCCCCTTTTCAAATAATAGTAATAAAATTGCCTAAAAGCAACAAATAAACTTAATAATTTATCTTCAGTTGTTTGGTAATATGTATTGAGTAACAAAAAGGACAGACCAGAAATTGCACTGTCAGCAGTGAACACAGTGTACATTTCCATATATAGTGACTGTTTGCTTTTCCAAATGTTTCTTGATTAGTTTCTCAACTGTGTACATGTTACAAACAAGGTGATTTAGTATGGGCCTGGAGCCATGGAATAGATTGTGTAATAGGAGACTTTTTCTTTCTGGTAAAGTGACACAAAAATGGTTTAAGCCGTATTAGTCCAAATGAATAATAAAAAAAATGAGTACTGTAGTATTATACGATACTTTATTTGGACTAATAGTTCGTTGTATAAGACAAGCTTTTGAAAGATATTCCCTCTTCATCTTGTCCTGTATGTAGGTTTCTGTTGTCAGATCATTAAAGAAGAATTACCCTTTCTGTTAACAGTAACTCACTGCAGATGCAGTGGAATTTTACATTCAAGGACTGTTTCAGTTTTACTACAGATTTTTGTTTACATGCAGTGGAATTGTTTATTTTGTATAGTTGCTGTTTTTTCTGTTTCACTGTCGTTTACTTTCTTATTTTCTCAGCTAGTGAAATACAAAACTATAGACAGAAATGAGAGAAATTCAGACGCATGACATTACATCCCCCTCTGTTGTGAACTGCAAGTCCCAGCATTCTCCATTAGGCAATGGAGTTATAGTTTGCTGCTGGATCCCCTTCTGTTTTACATTTCTGTGGGTCATGCACTTTACTGGGCCACTATTGTTACCATAAAAATGTTTTGTTTTTGTCTGAAACCATATATGGGGGTACATTTATTTAAGGGGCCTGTTTTGCATGTTTTAACCATTTCACCTAATTTATTAAATCATTTATCATCTTGATTTTTACTTACCAGTAACCTTGCACAGAGAGTTTTCTGGTTCATTGCACGGCAGTATTGTTTTCCCATTTGTTGTATCTATTAACTTCAAAAGGAAATTTTTAAATTCCATGAAACTGTTTGACGTTGGTTCCAAGAAGTCAATCTGCGATCCATTTGGATCGTGGTTTATCACTCTGCCAAAAATATATGGGATGCCTTTCAGAAAGTAGTACCTACTAAGTTGCCTGCACAAGCTATCTGAAAGTTTGTACCTCATTGTGATCTTATAGTCATTACACTGTAAAGTTTATCTACAGACTTAGGGGGTTATTTTCTAAAGTTCAAATTGTTGTGTAAAGATGTAAATTCACCAGCTAAAGACAAACCAATAGACTGCTACTGTCGCAGCCACAACTTTATAATGAGAATATTGTCGCAGTCGCAACTTTACAAAGGAAATGTTAAAGCTCAAACTTTAAGAATTGTCGCGGTCGCCACTTTATAATGGGAGAATTGTCGGAGTCGCGGATTTACTATGGAAATCCACTGTTTGCAAATTCGACAGTTGAATTCTCACTTTAGAGAATAATTCCATAATCTAATGACATATTATTCATTTTTTAACACATATTTAATTGCGTGCGACAAAACCACTAACATGGTTTGGCAATGACTTGCATTGTCCTGCTGGCACTAATGCTTGAAAATGTGCTTGAAAAAGTGGAACAATGATTTATTACTTGCCTTTATTTAATTAAGAATATTAAAATAATAAGAAATGATTTCCATGTCTTGAACCCCCGCAATGATAATTATTTTTTAAAGAGTAAACATTTTCACTTCAACTGCCAACGCACAGTGTGTGACCTCCAGAATGACATTAATCTTGGCTGATCTGTGCAACATCTGTTTAGCTAATGTTAATTGGAGATGTTTGTTAGTATTAGTGCTCAGGTCCCAACAGCTTAGAAACATTATTCTGTTCCTCATATTTAACCAATGTAGAATAATAATGTCTTGTTTTGTTTTCATGCTAAATTCACCTGTGCTATATTGAGAGGCTATTTGTTTGTCCTTTGTTGATTTATTAAATTTTTTTTAAATTCATCTCTAGGTTGGTTTAAAAGTATTTTTTGGTCGTTCTGGACAATGGTTTGGTTCAAATAACTTTGATGGTGATAAAGTGTCAGTCTTCCATGATTTGGATGGCTCAGTGACCGGCTATCCTAATACTTTTGTAGGAAGAGTCGATAATTATCTCATACGTCACCCAGGATGCCTTACAGTGCCACGATGGAATGGAGTGATTTGTGCAGGAAAATATGCACAGGTATGTGATTTTCTTTTCATCATTTGTTTTTACCCACTGGCTAGATACCCAGAGCTACAAGCTAATGGGAAGCCAAGTTTAGAAAGAATTTATTTTTTAAAATGTTGTATTGGCAAAGTGACTCATGGTAACCAATAACGTAGCACAATTAGATATCTGTAATTGAAAGTAAATTGGTGCATATACTTGACTGAATGATTTTAGTTGCATGTACAGTTATGTTCTGACATGATGACACATCTGGTGCGGTGTAGTCAGGGAAGAGAGTTTCACATTAGTTTCTGCTCAGTCAGTAATAACATTATTACAAAGCACTTGAAAATTCCAGCATAATATATTTTAGCTGAAACTGCACTAGTCATAATGTAAGTTAATGTGTTATTAACTGGTTGGTTTTGTCATGGTGAAAGTAAGGTGTGACCTCAAAATCTCTTGTGTAGGCCTTCTCTGAAGTTAAGGATTGGTTTTAGCACACTTTTACCACACAGAGCAAAATAAAGTGACAAAGCAACCTAGTCACTTGAATAGACAACTCTACCAACCAACTGATTTCTTGTCCAAAGCTGGTTCATGTGCTCCTCAGAGCAGTGTCACACCAAGCAGTTTAACACAGACTGAAAGTGCAGTGAAATGCTGGCTCACTAAAGGAAGCTGTCGGCAGCAGTGGAACAGTTAAATTAGTAGGGTTTTGATGGAGTCTGTTTAAGGGTTTTTTTAAGCTCTTGCCTTGTGCAAAAAAATGTATGTGCCAAACATCTTAGTGTGACAATGCCATTACACTAAAATGTCATCTGTAGGCTTGCTTACCTTTTTGCAGAATCACAGGAAATATAGATTGTCTGCCTCAGTTATTCTAGCTGCACAATGTGTATGACATTAATAAATTTGTGCTATAGTCATATGCAAATCATTATGCAAAGCAAATGAATTAATACCACTGTTATCTTGATCTACCTGAATGTTTGGAGAGTGTTCCACCATATGTTTACCGGTTAGGAGGTGAGATATTGCAGGTGATTGAATTACACGTTTATCTACCTGCACTGGAAATACTGTTTTCATATTTTGTTTGTGATTTACGCATTCAAATTTCTTGACACATTCTACCAACAATATCATTATACTGTACATCTTCCATAATGCTATGGCCCATATATAGACTTATGGCAAGGTTACACAAATGTAGAATAAAGGGCAACAACTTGTAGCTCATTCATTTGAATAGGAGACTGCACAACTGCTTTGAGATTTGTTTCATGCACTTTACTGTAATAGTACACCTCTAATAAATCTCAGATTGATTGTGCATGGTCATCTCTCCAAGTGAATGGGCTGGGACGTCAGCATTTTTACCACATGCAGTTAAAACTACAACTAAACCTGGGGGGATATTTATAAAGGCCATTTTGACCTTTTTGGTTTGTTTTGCGTGTATTAATGCTTTTCGGTGTTATTTTTCAATTTGCTGGAGTTTTCAATTCCACTGAGTTAAATAGATTTGAAAGGAAACTGTCATTATCGATAAATTTAGTCTGTTGTAACTGGCACACTTTGCCGTGTTTTTATTGAGGTTCCACTCCCATTTCATGTTGATATCTACATTCTTTTTCAATGGGAAAAATAATCCAACTGTGGCTAATTAACAGAACCAACTTCTTAGCAAATAATGGGCTTTGGGCAGGCCAGAGTAGGTAAACGCTTTTGGTTGGAAAAGTTCTACTTAATAGCATTATAAATAGGCAAAAAACAC
Source organism: Pipa carvalhoi (assembly GCA_021901965.1). NCBI lineage: Eukaryota > Metazoa > Chordata > Amphibia > Anura > Pipidae > Pipa > Pipa carvalhoi. Next base: position 25,714 of record JAKJJM010013282.1, read on the forward strand.
AAAATCAATATATAGATTGCCACTATTTCACCAGTGTCTAAAGGAGAACTATAGTGAGATATTATACTTACCTAATTGATCTAGCAGCAGTACACTTAGCTCAGCATTCATCTCACAATCCTCAGCCCAGGCCTCTGAGATGAATGCATCACTGCTCCTGCTCACTTCCTGGTTATCTATGTAATGTGGATTACCACATAGTCCCCGTCCCCTCCCACAGTTCACTGAACTTAACCAACTGCACATGCACAGATCGATCTGCATATGCACAGTTAGTTAAATTCGGCAAAATTTGGGAGGGGGGCGGATAGTACGTGATGATCCACCTCACATTCATAACCAGGAAGTGAGCAGGAGTGGTGATGCATTCATCTCACAAGCCTGGGCTGATATATATCACTATAGATTTTTAACAGGCCGAAAAACTTTTTGGGGGTTATTCGATTGTGGAATTCTCAAACAGTGGATTCCCATAGCAAATCCGTGACCGCAACAATATTCCCATAGTAAAATCACGACTGCAACAATAGTCCCATAATGAAGTCGCGACAGTAGCAGTCTATATGTGTTCATATCTTTACGCAACAATTTGGACTTTAGCCAATAACTCCCTTTGACTTTTTATAAACATCCCCTCTAGTGTAGCCTTAACTACAAAAAACTGACAAAACAAATTCATAACATTCCATTCTATACCATATTAACCAGTAAAACAGTATAAAAGAAATGTAAGGTTTTTTCTAAAGACATTAAAGGGTAGGTAAACCCTGGATATACATAGATCCCCATTTACCTATTATCAAGTAAAAAAAAAAATTAAGAAACTCCAGACTCACCCATTCTTTCAGCAGAGTTTAAAACCAGCCTGTAATGTCTGAGTGCTTCTGAATCTGTTCCTGGTGTGGGGAGCTCTAGTGACAAGCCACGCCCCCTCCTCCCCCTTGCTCTGTCTCTGCACTCCGACCGCACAGCGGTCGAACAGCTTTCATATGCGCATGCTCAAGAAGAGGAGCTGACTACACATAATCACAAAGTCTCTCCTTGAGCATGCGCGCATGTGAGAGCTGTCAGACTGCTGTGCGGTCGAGTGCAGAGACAGAGCAAGGGGGAACAGGGGGTGTGGCTTGTCACGCGAGCTCCCCACGCCAGGAACAGATTCAGAAGCACTCGGACGTTACAGGATGGTTTTAAACTCTGCTGAAAGATGAGGTGAGTCAAGAGTTTCTTAATTTTTTTTTACTTGATAATAGGTAAATGGGGATCTATTTATATCCAGGGTTTACTTACCCTTTAAATATGTTTGATGAAAAAATAATAGATTTTAGCTGATATTTTTACCCTGCCTGTTAGTAAACAGGGAACAGTAACTGGAGCAGAGAATTAGAATGTTCCTTTGCTAGCTGTAAAAACTCAGCTGCCCCAAATGCTAATGTGGCCCTGGCCTAATAGATTTCTGCAGTAGATTAAGAAAGATACCAAAAATTAACTAAAGCAGAGCAGACAAAGGCATTGGACTTCTGAAATGTAAAACTATAGCATCTGGATCTATTATGTGACTGAATATTATACAAAACTATGTCATGACAAGGCTATCACAACATTCATTTTAGAATTACATTGTTTTGCTTTTGCTAGCTGTGGAGAAATTGCGGATTATAGTATGCAGACTACAGCAGTAATAGATAGGTATTCCATTCTAACCACAAGTTCTGTTTGTGTGTGTCATTGTAATTCTTTACATGTCTATATTTTTCTTGGATGGTATAACATTTCTCTGGAAGCGCATTAGACTCCACCTGTAGACAAAATCCAGTCCTGCAGTGCTTTCAGGTTTGTTATAGAAAAACACTACTGGATTTAAGAAATGAGTCATCAGTAATACTTGTATTTCTCAATGTCTTCTAAATACTTTGCCTTGGCCTCCAAAGTGGTTAAAAAGTTTAAACATGATAGATTGTTTTTATATTATTGCATAATTCTCCATTGCACCTGAGTAGACGTCCCCTAACTCCAGGTCAGCTCTTTACCTTTTCCCTCTCCAATTTTAAATCCTTTTCTCTTGCTGCCCTGTGTCTGGAATTCTGTACTCCTCTACCTCTGCCAAGAACAATAAATAAAGAGTGCTAGGTGCTTGTAGTGAAAAAAGTGTAGCAAAGCTGGGTTTTATTTACTGCCACAACATGTTTTGGTCAGGATGGCCCTTTCTCAGATCTGACAAGAACAGTCCCTCATTTGTTTTGAAAACCAAATTCTACTTCTTGGAGCAGCAGCACTTGGTTTACATGTCTTTCATTCACTTAATGATTATGATTGGCACATATAGACTAATGACCCAGCACTTTGTGTTACCTCCCCCATCTGTGTATGTCAGTCTAATGCAGATCCTAAAATTGTTTTTGTCAAAGGTGGTTAGATTGTGCCTCAAATTGTGAGCATCAAATGAACATGGATCAGAACACTAAGCAGTAAATGCTGTGAATAAACTAACCCAACCCAGTATATACAGCTTGGTGCTCTGCTCATCATTCCTTTGAGGTTGGTGATTAAAATCCCTATGGGAAAGGTTTCTACACAGATTAGCCTAAGACAAGGGTGTCTCGTTTGGCCATTTTTGTGAGGGGTGGCTGATGTGACTGGTAGAATGAGGCCGCTAATTAAAGGGGCACTTGTGATGTGCCAACGCACCAGCAGAGCATTCTGGGATATGTATTATTAGCTGTGCATTTGCGGTCTACCAGCTCTAGTAGACATTTGATATTTTCTCGTGGGACAAATATAATAACACCGAGAAACAGATCTGCCCCTGGGCCAGAGTTTGACACCCCTGGCCAAAGAGAACAGAACAATATTTTGTTGGACCTGTATAGACCCTAACCTTTTTGTTTTTTAAATTCCTTTGTGCCACCAGATGTTTATTGTTGTTTTCATTGAGTTAAAGTAACTTATTCCTAATAAATTGCAGTGGACCAGCTAAAAAAACAAAACACGCTGCTCAATGCAAGATCAATGGTAAATCCTGTTAGTTCTGCTCCAGAAGCAGTCATAATACTACATTTAATGCTCTCCATGGTAAGTAATGGAGCCACAACATAGCGAGTACTACTGCACTTACCAGGGTTAAAAGTGCAGTGCTGGCATGGCCCCAGATTTAGTACACTACTATTTAGCTCAGATTATCACCTTGCTCTGATGGGATAAAGGATAATCACACCTTTATAATGGAATAAATAGACTTAATGCAACAAGCCTGTGCATTACAGGTAAATGAGAGACAGGAATGCACTGAGTGCTGTAATATTAAACACCTGTCTGTCTCTGTGCCAGTTATGTTTTAAATCAGTTTATTCGGTTGCTCTGACAACAACAGCAGGTTACATTCCTCCTTAGGGTGGGTTTTATTTATGTCTTTTTTATCCTTCATCTTTATGTATTCTATTTCTCCTGTTACTTTGTCTGCTGAGTTTTGCCTGCGGCTATACTGTGCCTTGTTCGTTACACCCAGGGTAATTTGTTTTTCCCTGGAATGACTAGATTCTACATTAATATATAGTCTCTAATTATAATATAGAAACCCCCACTGTAAAAATAAGGGTGTCACGATATGCACATATAATACAATTCAGTTACATTTTACTGTGTTTTAATAATTTTATTTCATCCATTCTTCCCCTTGATTCTCTCAAGCAGGTCTCATTTTACTTTTGCCTGTGTAGAGTAAAAATATTGACTTTTAGGAGTGCATATTTCCATATTCCACATATTTCCATTGTGAGCAAATTTGGTATTGGAGATTAAAGTTTCTTTCAAGTGGCTGATCAATTTCATTGCTTTATAAACAGAACACTGGCGCACTCCCCTATGAATTCACTAACATATATATTTTTCTTTCTCTTTGTTTTTCATTGTTGTCATTTGACTTTTAGCCTGGACCACAGTACCATTTATTTTTGTTATTCTTTTGCAATGTTTCATTATTTAAGTTAGAAATAACTCCATGGATCTGTACAGATTCCATGCAAGAAATGTTTATAGAAAGCATTGAGTGTTACATTGCATCCAAAGTAGCAGTTACAGTTAAATACCTCTGCAAAAAAGATAAGGATATATAGTGCAATTCTGTATTTATAAGCCCCAGTGTTCCCAGTCTCCACCATTTCTTTAGTCCCACAGCTTGTATAAAGCTATTGTATATCCTTCACAACCTTGCATTTGTCCTGTGATGGTTGATCATTGATTTTCTGGTCTTTTTCTAGACTTGTTGCAATAATTTTGTTATTTAGAAGTGTATCTATCATTGTTTTAACCCAGTATGATTTTAGAAATAACAATTATGCCTTAGAAGTAAATTTGCAACAAGTCTGCATGTGATGTGAGCTAGAATGTGAAAGGCCGGGTAACGCAGGCAAAATTTTCTCTGTGTGAAAAAATGCCGAAAATACACGGTCGCGACAAAATACATATTGAAAGTAATGACCATTGGCTTTGCAGTGACTCACTAGCACTTCATAGAGAGGAATATTCCCTAAGATGCTTCTGGCTGCATTTTTTCGACCATGTAAAATTCTATACGAAAAAAGAAACAGACTTCGTAATAATAGGAATTGAACAATAGCAGTCACACATGGGAGAAATGCACTGAAATAGTGAGGTGTTTTACATAGAAGTACCGCCCCGAATGTTATTTCTTTTAAACGCATAGGAAAATTCACCAGTGTGAATGCGCTGGTGCTTTTTTGCCATGCACTTTTTCTTTTTGAAAAACACAGTAGAAAATGTACCTGTGAGAACCATGCCATATAGACACATTTTCAGCAAATTTCCTGTAGCCTTGTTGCTGTTTAAGCTCTGTGGACAAGCAAGTAACTAATATAACCTTGTTTATAAATGTGATTCATAAGCAAATCTGAACCTTAATTCCCATCATCCTCCACTGTGAAATGATGACGGTTTGTTGTGCAATAGGAGTTGGCAATTCCCAGGAATAAATATATTGGAATCCCTCTAAACTGAAATGTGTTCCATATTATTCTGTGTAACAAAGACTTACTTTCTCACTTTCCCTACTTTATTTATATAGTTCACAACAGCAGAAGAGGCAAAGTTGGACACCTTTGCTCCAGGGTTAACAACTCTCATCATTTTTTAATGACAAGTTCTATTAACATGTACTGGCAAATAATCATTATTTACTGACCTATTATTATGCAACAATATGGGCGGAACTTATTAAAGTCGGAAAGACTGGTACCGGTCTTTACGACTTTCTCGCGGGAGGTTATCCTCCCGCGAGAATCCCGATTTCCAGATTATGGAATTCGGTGTTTTTCGAATTCCATAATCTGGAAATCGGATGTTTGTACCGAAAAATTCCGTAGCCATAACAAGTTATGGCTTCGTTTCGGTGCAAATACCCGATTTCCAGATTATGTAAATCGAAAAACACAGATTTCCATAATCTGGAAATCGGGACTGGGCAAATTAAGCCCGAAAAGACTCCAAGCGAGTCTTTTCGGGCTTAATACATTTTGCCCTCTATCTCATAAAGTACTAGTATTACCAAGAAAAGAACAGAATATCTGGATAGTAAATACGTGGTTCTCAGCTCCACAAAAAAACTTTTTTTCTGTCAGATCTATGACATATATTTTTACTAATTGTATTTTTTTTCACCCGCTCTCACTGCTGTTTCTTCTTTGCAGCTTTACATCCAGGCCAGACGCCCTGAAAATCTTAAAATCATGATTGCCAGATCAACATATCCCTCTCTTCCATTGAAGCTTTCTGGTGTAAACCGCGGCGCACCGTATCAGCAGTACCAGCCAGTGGTAATGCTACAGCAGTCTTATATTATCCAATGGGAAGGTCAGTCTCCCAGAGAGGTCATCTTGTATCCTATTAACTTCAACAGGTAGGAAGTAAAACTTGACCCTGCATGTTAGATATGGTATGAAAGTAGGAAGTAAGAAGTTAATCACTGTTACTATAGAGAAAGCCAAATTTAGTTTTAAACATTTTGCAAATATTCCCAATTTGAAGGTGTTTTATCTCTTGAAATGGCACTAAACCCTGGCTATGCAATGCCAGTCCTATGTGAGTTTAAAAGACCAGCAGCAACATACGGTAAATACAAATTTAGATTGGCATTGCAGTTATGTTATCTTTGAAGTTCGTGAATTTTATTGCTCTCTGTCTGTTTTTATCATTGAGACGCCATGTTGTATTTGTTGATCAGACAGATCATCACTCAGTTTTATTGTTTTCTATAGTCCTTTAGTCATTACATAATCATGAAATGCTCTGGAAAGTCCAGTTTGTAAAGCTAAATTTCCAAATATTACACTGCATTAACAGAATTTCTGGAAGCACCAAGTAAAAATGTATAGAAGTTATAAATGCATTTCAGGTACTGTCCTTTTAAATGATCTGTGTGCTGCAACTTGGGGACACAAGGCAATGGTAGTGTGAGTATTTTATCACTGCGGTCCTTTTTGCAGCAAAAAATCGCCACACACAATTCTTATATAATTTACCAGGAAACTACTAGCGCAATGTTTAGAAATTAAGACGCAAGTGCTTTTTAAAGCTAATGACCTATGCCTGAATTTGTTAACAGTGCACTAGAATGCTGAAAACCATTCAGCAGCCTGAGGATGTACAGTCGTAGAAAGCTATTATCCACCTGCAGTTTCTTATTATTTAAACAATTCTAACTCCAATGTGGCTGGGTCTGTACTGGTTATGTGAATGAAAATCCAACATAAAAGATATAACTAAAGTAGAAAATGTGTTTAGGGATAAATATTCTGATAACTAAGAATATATTTTGCCATTAGTTGCCCTTTAAGACAGATTAGTTGCCCTTTAAAAGATTCATGTGTGAGATAACTGAACTTACTTTTACTTAGATCAGTGAGCAGAATAATGTGTTAAAATGTTATGGTTTAAATGGCCCCACAGGTGCTTTCCTAAGTGATATGCTTTGTGCCGTGAAATGCTGAGTTATAAAGTAAAGCATTGTATAGAATTGTAATTGATTTGCACCACATGCAGGTCATGTGCCTGGGTCCATGGATCTGTCAAGCTTGTCTTAGCTCGTATTGATGCAGCTTAAGTGGAATTGAGATACATGTTGTTCCTGTCACTCTTTAACAGTTAAATAGATACATCTAAAGGGTTTTAGTCAAGGCTGTAATTGGGGCATTAGTCTGGATGCCTTCCAGGTTATGATCTTTTGTTCTTTGTCATCTGTGAAAGCTGCCAGTACTCCCTGCTTCTGCACAGCTCACATGCATGCTTCTGCTGCCAAAATTTTCCAGAAGTCAAACTGATATTTCAAAGACATTTTTGCTTAGTGGGGGTATGAATACTTTAAAGGACCAATAACATCCAATAAAGAAATATCCCATTTGGATTGGAATGGCAGGTATCTCTACATAGTACTATTTTGCAGTCATCTTTTTTCTAAATCAAGTCCCACCATGTCCTATGGTTTCCTATAGAACTATTGAAAGTCCAGAAAGCCCAATTTGTTGTTGCTGGTCCTTTAATGAAAGTTATTAATGGAAACAGTGCTGAAGGTTATCAGGTAGACAGGAGATGAGGGTTTAGAGTTCAGCAGTGCTGTGGTTGCTGTTTGCAGTTTAAAAGAACTTGCATAAGCCTGCTGGCGCAATTCTGAATAGGGATTTACAGTGACTACAAGAGCTTTGTTAATATAACTCTTGATGTTTATTTCTCTTCTGAAACCTCAGTGCTTGGCAAGCTGCTGCTTCTTCTTTGTTTTATTGCAGTACAAAATGGTCTTCACTTTTTTTTTAGTTTAATTGCGTTGATATTTTTAAACAGAGACTTGATTGAATCCTTATCCTTTTTATGATCTGGGGATCTGGCCTGGGTTCCCTTTTTCATCAGGTACATATAACGGATGCATTATTTTGTACCTGTGTGACACCTATATGAGCAGTTGTGTAAATATGTATATGTAGGCACCTATAGGAGAGCAGGAGTTGCTGAATAGTCATTTCACTCATTCTGATCTCTGAGTAATAATTTTGGGGCAATGTAATATCCATACAAAAATGCAACAACCTCTTTTCTTTCTTTTGAAGTCAGTATTTGTACCCAATAAGGTAAAATAAGCAGTACCAACCTTTCCATCACAGTTATCACAAAGCAGTACAAGAGTTTGTAGGCTGGGTTGGCTCCATAAACTCACCACCCTACAGTCTCTCTCAGCATATGTTGTGCCATTTTATTGGAAGCTCTTGTGCACAGGTCCCTCATTGCCTGCTGTCTTATTATATAGTATGTCATTTAAAGTTAAATATCATGCACTGTGAAATACTGATAAATAAGATATGAAAATTATAAATAGTGTATATGCAGTGACATAGCTGACTCTTTTACAGACATTTGGGGGCTGATTGACTAAAGAGTGAATTCACCTGTTTAATTTGCCTCGCTATAATTCGAGTCGCATCTCCAAAATGGATGCAAATTCACTTCTCAGTATTGACTAACCAGCGAATAGAGTTGTTGAACAAGCAGACAGCACAAAACGCTGTCAGATGCATTGTGTGTGGCATAGTCAGTTGCTTAGAAATAGAATGCTGAGCCCTGCCTTCAGCCCACCAATTCGCCACTCTGATGTGGAAAAGTCAAATATATGAATTTGGAACAGTTGAATAACTGAATAAATGCTTTGAATAACTGGCATGCCAATCCAAATGGGATTTTTTAGTTTTGCGTGTTAGGCCAGGGCCACACTGGTTGTTTTGTAGCTGAGCTGGAAAAATAGTATCCATTGTTTCCTGTGGAATAATCCACACTGACTGTTTTGTTTTGCATCATAGACAATAATGAGCCTAATTTAAATCAAACTCCGCTATAAAACAGTGAGGCCCTGGCCTTATTGAAACTTTAAAACCCAGTGTTACTTTCAAATTAGAATTGAAAGTTTCAAGCAGTCTGCTCACAAATACATTAATGTAAAGAGGGAAAAACAACAAAAATCTCTTTATAATAAATAACTGCTTATTAGGATTTAATGCAATAATTAGGACCTGACTGCACAAAAAGAGAACATTTTAAATAAAGAGGGAAATGCTTGCATTATAAACAACAAAAATCTTCTTTTATATTAAATAACTGCTTATTAGAAGTTAATGCAATAATTAGGAGCTGACTGCACAAAAAGAGAACATTTTAAATTCTGCCTCATTTTCTGTTCAGGAATGTCAGATGTAGCAATCTACTTTTTTATTTGGCTGTCCTGAGCTTGGATTCTTAACCTGGTGTGCTCTTGAACTCTGACTACTGCAGAGAAGCAGTGAGAGGCAGCTGTTCTTGGGAAATGTACTGAATGCTATGCACTCCATCTGACTAAAATGTCACCTGAACGCACTACAATTGTCAGCTTGAGGTCTACCAGACAATTGAACCTTTTCCAGATTAGAGAATAGTTGGAACCAGAAATGGTCAGCTAACCTCTCTTGAGCATCAATTCCCAGCTTTTGTGAAGGGTTCCAGAATTCTATCCTAGTTATTGCAGCATTCGTGCTATAAGACTTGTGCATTTACACACAGGATAAATTAAAATACTGTAAACCTAGTACCTTCAGTGAAATGGAAAGTATTTGAAATAGTTTGGCTCAGTACTGTTTTTTGTACTAAGGCTTGCTGCCAATTAGGGATCTGCAAAGTAAACTATAGCAAAGCCTGACATTGTCATTAATTGTTCATGATAACTCAGTGTATATCCCATTTTATTGTTTATGGCAGGGGAGATTGGCTGCACATTGCTCTGTGTTATCCCAAAACTGCAGTTTTTCAAGTTGTGGCGGATGTTTACGAGCGTAATAGTGGACGAGTGCACAGTGTACGACATTACTCTTGGGCTCCCACTATCCACCATACACTAAATCAATCTGAAGCAAGACTTTTTCATTTTAGTCATGAGACAGGGTAAGAGTTTTCCAGCATTGGTTTAAAGTAAAGTACATAGGTATGTCTTTTGTGTTTTAGTTTCTATTTTTAACATCAGGATTTGTGTAGTTCCCTGCATGTAGTAAATATTACTCTGTCTGGCAATATTTCTGTTGTCCCTCTGCACGCTATACTTTGCTGGGACTTGTTCTCCTGCCGAATCAGTTTACCTAGAGGCCACATGTCATAAGGGATCCCTACACACCCAGGCATGCAGGTCACAATACTAAATAAATGTCATTTACATTTTGTCATCATATGTAGTAGCCTGGCTGAATATATATCTCCCTCTTTAGTGATGCCATGAGTACAGTTTGCCTTTGTATGGTCTGTTTCAGTACTGAACAAAATGAAAGGGTTGGATCTATGTGTTGTTTACTTATCCATGTAGCTTTAATATGTGTAGAGAGCAAAATGGGCCAAAGAGGGGCCAGGTTCAGTTTGATCCAGACAGCATTATAAATGGTATTTAGTGACAATTATTTAACATTTACTTTTTCCCTTTATTTACTTTCCTGTGCCATTATACCAAACATCCATCCTCCTCCTTATCTGATCAGTGTATTGTTTTATTTGGATTTCTGAATACTGCTCTATGATATGATGCCAGAAGTAGATTGATGGCTTAGTCCAAGGATTTACAAACTGCCATCATATCCACTCCTTAGCTGGCTGAAGGTGATTCAGGGGAGGAGAGGTCATACATTGGGTTATTCTGTATAAATATATCTACTCAGTAACAGCAGTGAAGGTTATCTACTCAAGTCTCCAGAGATTAGCACATTCCAATAGGTGTGATAATAACACTTTCTGTCAGCCTGTGATATATTGTTGATAATAATAACTCGCTTTCCTTTTCTACTCTATTTTAGATACCTGTTTCTCCGCCTACAGGCCCACGCAGTCCGTAAAGGCCACAGCTATTGTTCCGAACATGGTTGTGAGCGAATTAAGATAGTTGCTCACTTCCATCCTGATGATTTTAATGACTGCATCCCTAACCCATTCCCAAAAAGAGACAGTTATAGCCAGACCCAGAGGCTCTTTGCATCTCACCGACTTGTTATGCCATGCAGCCAGTGTGGGGCGCCACAGGTAAAGAGCATAGACTGCTGCCAACATAAAATTATTGGAATAGTTAAATAATGTGCAGTCTTTTCTGCAGGAAACAATGTATAGGTAAAATGGAATACTAACTCAAAAATCAAGATTATTGAATGAATCTACCATATACTCCCATCATGCATTTCTAGAAGTGCTGTCTTTTAAAGCAAAGTCTAGATTTTTATTGTAGTGTGTTTGTTCATCTGATTTTTAATTGTGGATTTGAAATTCACATACTATATGTAAGTAATATCAGCACACCACTGCATTGATCCCTAGCAAGGGCTGCCAACCAACAGTAAATTTACAGACAGTTCATAAAAATAAGGTAAAAGTTATTAACCACCTTTTTGCTTATAAAAGAGCTGCAGTTGATTATTTTTCAGCAATAATGGTATGGCATTTGAAAGTGTCAGTCAAAAAATATTGGATTTCAGTAAATGTTTTGAAATGTGAGTAAAACTCGTTTACAAGGGTTAGCAGCCCTGTCCCTAGCTGTCCTGTAGGCTTGGGCCATAATATTATACTGTACTGGTTTAGAATTGAATCAGTTTTTATAGAATATTGTTGGCACCTACCTTAAAGAAGAACTAAAGAAGCAAAAAAAAAAAGCTACATTAAATAAGTACCTCTTAGTAAGCTCCAACGATGCACTCCCAGCTTCATCTTCACTGTATCTTCATTGCACAGAGGCAGACTTCACAGCATTTAGGCTGTCACAGGAGCCGGCGCGAAGCTTCGCCTCCTTATGCATTGTATACATTGTGCCCCTGTGAGAGGAGAGCTGTCAGTGGGGGAGAAATGAGCATGATGATGTAAAAGCTTTATTTCACCGCCGGTGACAGTGTGTGGGAGGAGCTTCAGGCTGGCAGCTGAGCCGTCCATAGTGCTGTGAAGTCTGCCTCCGTGCAGTGAAGATACAGCAAAGATGAAGCTGGGAGTGCATCGCTGGAGCTTACTATAAGGTGCTGATTTAATATAGCTTTTGTTTTTGATGCCTTGGTTCTCCTTTAACCACCTATGGTGACAGGAAAAAGTCCCAGAATCTAAGGGCGAAATTTACTAAACTCGAAAAGGCTGATTTCACCTTTTTTTTTTTTTAGTATATTCCCTGTAAATATCGCTGTTTGATTGGTAAATATCGATCGAATTTTTTCAGTCGGATTTTTCGATGGAAAAGTAGCCAAAGTATTAATGTAAAGTATGGCTACTATTTCATTGAAAAATCCAATCGTGAAAATCAATCAAAGAATATCAATTGATATTTACCGATCGAACAGCGATATTTACAGGGAATAAACTCGAAAAGGTGAAATCGGTCTTTTCGAGTTTAGTAAATTTCGCCCTCAAGGTTTAATCTGTTAGTAAGCAATTATTTTTTATTTTCACATAGATCTTTACTCATTAAGTAATTTTGTGCTTAATGTGCTTCATAGGTAGCTATAACCAGCAACCCATCAATCAAGTATGCAAGAATACAGATTCAGTCCCTCCGCATGGCTGACATGCTAAACGGATTAAACTCTGCTTATATAAAGGTAACCACATTATAAAAGCAATTGATTGGATCCCTTCAGTCAATATGTTCTAAAAGTGACTTCAGCATGTTACATCCCATCTCACTGGTTCCCTGAAAATAAGACATCCCTCAAAAATAAGACCAAGCTTAAAATATAAGGCCTCCCCTGAAAATAAGACCTAGCTGCAGTAAACTATGAGAAGTATACTGTACTTGCTCCCTGAAAATAAGACTTACCGCGTCTTTAGGAGCAAAAATTAATAGAAGACCCTGCCTTATTTTCATGGAAACACCCTACTACTACTACACATTATCAGCTGTTCTGTTACACAATTTCAATATGCTTGTTTACAGTGTCGGTTTTGTTGGGGCTAATTTGCTACAGTTAGAAACAGATTTAATTTGTTAATTTCTGTGCTACTCATACACTGAGACTGCAACAAGGTTTAAGATACAAATTTACCAGTGTGAAAGTCAAAGTCAGACCAGTTACACTACTTTGTACTTACAGCACAAAAGTATTTTTAGTCTGTAAATCCATGCACAAACTGCAGGCTTTAAAATCACTTTATTTACTGGAATAGAAATCCAAATTGTTTGGATGAAGAAAGAAAAACATTTAAATCCAGGGTTGTTAAAATAGGGTGTGAAAATGTTACATAAAACACACCAATGAAAATTCATCAACAGAGGTATAGTAACCATTAGCAACCAATCAGAAGTTGGCTTTCATAATTCTACTTTCCCTGTGTCAATGAATTCTAGCACCTTATTGGTTGCTGTGGGTTACTAGACCTCTGGAAAGATTACCATGTTGATGAATTTCCCTGACTGTGTATATGTAGCCCCAATTATATCTTGGTGTGTTGTCTTCATTAATTGAGTAGTATCATGAAAGGCATTCCAGTAGAATGCATTTGTGTTTAATTAGAAATTTGGATGGCTGAAGTAAGTGATTTTAGCAGGCGTTTAGAACTTTGCTAAACACAGCTATTCAATAGCTAGAGAACAAACAAGCAAGTTATTGGTATCGACATGGACCAGTAGTGTTGGGTCTTCACTGTCCCCTCCCACTACTTTGTCCATCTATATTACATTATTTCAGACTTTATGACCAGGAAGACAAAAAACTACCTGGCATTCCTAAACTGGGCTGCAGATTGACTATACTACCTGCTTTCCCAGTAGTAGAATCCCCAATTAGCACAGAATGCATATTCTAGTTAATACTCTCTTCATTATCAAACAAAAAAAAAGTAATTTCTCTAGTAGTTAGAGTAATGAAACAGCTTCTGTAACCACCCCCTTCTGTGCTGTTTTCCCAATCACCATTGCACAAAGGGACAAATTTTGTTTTGGTTGACCTGATCACCTGATCTACCCTCTCCTTCCTCTTTTGACTGTCACAAATCTACATACCTGTACCTGCACATTCCACTTATCCACGAATAGCTGCCGGTCCATCCTTAGCTCTCGCTTCAGTCCTTTAGGGTTGTGAAACAACTTGCTTATGCATGTCACAGCAATTTTCCCTATGGTTGAACACTTCACCTAAGTGTACATGAACATAGTAAGTGATACACTTGTAGTGCTTGATAAAGTGTGATGTCTCATTATAACAATAATGTTTAGATTTTAAAATATTGCTAACATATTTTCTAAGGCATGTTCCTACACACACACTGTAAAATCCACTTACGTAATGCCATCCCCAAAAGTGTGCTTTGCAGCAACAAATTCAAGGCCTGTTTAAACAAACAAAGGGCTCTTAGCTCTTATAACTAAAGCATGAAACAGTTCTTTACCACTCCTTAATTATCTTAGTAATGCCTAAGTACCTAATGGCAGTGCAGAAAGAAAGAAATAACTTCTGTTCCTCTTAATCCTTGCAATAAATCAGCAATTAGAACCAAAATGTTACAGTCAGTTTACTGATATATGGTTCTCCCACAAAGTGAAGTTTCTATCTGATCTTCCTCCTGTTTGTAAGTACCAACAGCCATGTATCTCCCATGTATAAAAGTAATCAACAACAGAAGCAGTTTATATAGACAAAGGTGTTTTTTTTTTTTTTCTAACTTCCTTATTCCTTATTTGTTTTCATCAATAGGTGGATGAAGAAATTTTCCTGTTCAAGAGAAGTGGTCTTTTTTTCTTAGTGATTGATGCTTGTTCTGGGGTAGTTGTAAGCAAGAGGCAATTTGAAATGATTACTGATTCAAGGACAACAGCAGCAATAGCTAGTTATGTTCAAACTTCACTGAAACTTAGGTAAGAGAGAGGCCATAGAATCCTGGTATGTAACATCTGCCATGCTATCTAAATCATTTTCTGTATTTGCGTAGGTCACTTATATGAAGAACTAAACAGGCTGCAGTAATGAATGGTGTCTTTATACCACCATAGCCTGAATCACAATTGTTAACCCATGTGACCCTTCCACAATAAAACACCAGGGGCGCTATTTAAGAAAGTCTGAAAGACTGGTACCGGTCTTTCCAACTTTCCTGCTGTCCCGATTTCCACATTATGGAAATTGGTATTTTTCGATTTCCATAATGTGGAAATCGGATATTTGTACCGATAAAATCCGTAGCCATTATAATTTATGGCTACGGATCGGTACAAATAGCCGATTTCTATATTATGGAAATCGAGAAACACCGATTTCCATAATATGGAAATCGGGACTGCCTATATTAAGCCCGAAAAGACGCCGGTGGAGTCTTTTCGGGCTTAATAAATACCGCCCCAGGTGTAGCCGAAGTATGACTGTCTTGAATTATATAAAGATTCTACATTTTACATGGAAAAGGAGTGCTCTAGTCTGGATATCCATAGAAACAGAAAATCAGTTGAAATTGTTTACTGAAATGTAGTATAATAATTACCTTTAAGGCTCTTTCTGTCTCTACCAATGCTTCTTGGAGAAAAGAAGTTTAGGGTCAGTGTAAATCCCAATTTTCCAGAACCACTGTACAGTCAGACACCTTAGCATTCATAATTTCATAATGAATTATGCAGAATTACTTTGTTGTACTATAAAACAAAATTGTACATGGCAAATTCTTAAACAGAATTTTAGCACGACCTGGCCAACCAGTGGTGTGTCAGCTTTGGTAGAACTACAACAGATTGCATTCCTGCTTCCATCTAGAAGGGAGAGAGGGGGTGGGGTTGTATTGACCAGTGGTACTTCAGTATATTGGATATACTAAATGTCCATTTAATGAAGCTAACATCCAACCAAATTCTGCATCTAAGTACCAATGATTTGCAGGGACATTGGGCATTATATATAAGTAGTTAGGGGGCTGATTCATAAACATATATGTACTCATTGCATGTCTTCTGCTTTCTTTAGATCAGTGGTTCTGATTTGCTCCAGAGACATTGCGGAGACTCCATCTAGTTCTGAAATGTCCATTTTCACAAAGCTTGGGTCAGCCAAGCCAGTTGCACTTCTTAAAAAAGGTAATTATGTCAGGCATGTGAGCATACATACAGGAGCTGTATTGGCGGCAACTGCATCATAGCCCTGGGTGCCCATGGGAACAAATTTTAAACTGTTTCACATATGAAGGGACAACTTCACAATCCCAGATACAGGAGATAAGGTATATATGTGACACTGAGGTTGGGAATAAAATACTGGGGGTGCCTGAAGGCCAAGGTTGTTTGTTTCAGCAGACAGGTCTGGGGATCAGGGCTGGAATGTTGCACTCTCTAGCTGCAATTCAGCTGCAGTACCTACATAAGATAATACCAATGCATATTGATATTTCAATATATTTGTTTTCCCTTTCTTCATATTTTCTGCTACATACATTTTGTATTTTGTGCTTTTAAATAACTTGTTTCATCTTTTTAGGTAGTTTTGCCATGGTGGGATATAAAGGACTGACTACTCCATCCTGGATTAAAACCATAAGTAACAGCGCAGATAAAAGAGCAGCTTCTATTCATGTGTATTTGCCATTGATGTTGACCGAATACAGATGCCCATCACCAAAACCTTAGGATCAAAGAGACAAACACATTAGTATTTCTGTCTGCCCTTGTCACCAGCTCTGGGCAGTAAACAATAGAAAGACTCGGAGAATGAGTTTAATGTCTAGTTTAATGTCTGTGATACTTGGGATCAGAATTCAGCCTGGGATCACATTCCATTGAAATACCTGATTGTTTTTCTCAAAAAAAATTTTTATAAATTGTTTTCTTTTGTTTGTAATTTGTGCAGATAATAAATGATTGTCAGTGTGATGGTTATAGATTGTCCTTTACCTAGTCTGAAAGTCTGCACTAGAATGCATCTGCCACAAGCTGATAGGTTCAGGGTGCAAATCATGTGAATATGCAAATGCTCATTTGTAGAAGGATCCATACCTTGGTGTGTAATACAGTATTATCATATCAGAGATTGGTTTTTCTATATTGGTGACACTATGAAAAATGCTGGGCTTCGAAGGTAAGATCATTACCTCTCTTCCTGTTTGCTTCCTATGACAATGTGTGACATCCTGGGTAACATGATTAAGATGTATCTTTCTTTTAATCTTGTTTATGTTCACTTTATTTTGTGTAAGTGTTTCTGATTATGTTTCTACCCTGTGGTAATATTATATGGCTTCAGGTAAGGGCTCAGTGGATTAATACCACTCTCTGCCATTTTCATAATAGTAAGTCATTTCACAGATGGACTAAGGGCCAGATTTTCCAAGCGGCGAATGCCTCCATATTTTTCCTTTGCGAAGGCATTTCCACGAAGTGCATGAGGCGCGCCATTGAAATAGTCGTGCACGCTCTTCATGTACTTCAAAGAAAAGGCGAACAGAGTTTCTGCGAGCGGCAGACAAAACTCTGTTCACCTGTTCTTGAAGTGCATGAAGCGTGTCCGCGATTATTTCAGCAGCGCGCCTCATGCACTTCGCGGAAATGCCTTCGCAAAGGCAAATACGGAGGCATTTGCTGCTTGGAAAATCTGGCCCTAAATGTTTGACCCATGTGTTTATCCATATGCCTCAATGCAGCTCCTGTTGGACGTTCCTGGTATTATTTACAGGACCCTATTTTAAAGATCCAGGTTCTAAATATTTTTGTATTTAAAATGTATTTTTTGTCTGTCTTTTTAACATGTAACTTTTTTTTTTT